>JAUELO010000366.1:3198182-3209556 GCA_032357855.1 Amphibolips quercusostensackenii
TTTTGGGTTTTTTGGGCTCTTGAAATCTGCAAAAAAAAATTTCCCCAAAACAACCCTTAGGTTCTAAAATTAACCCTCTTCAAAAAATTTGAATTTTTCACAAATTTAATCCCGGACTATTTTTGGGCTTTTTTTGGGCTTCTTAAAAATACCCTCACCGATTAAGCTAGCACCTCCACAAAAAAATTGATTTTTTGAAAAAAGTTAAGGAGCCCAAAAATTTTAATTGGTGCCCAAAAAAAGACCAAAGTTCGGAAATATGAAGAATGCCTATATTCGATTGTGGAGGTGCTAGCTTAATGGACATATCATCTGAGCGATTATTATGAGTGTATATAAAATTTAATAAACACGTTCCTAATAGCGATTTCATATGCTTGATATATTAATTTTAATATACTTTGGTGTTTGAAATTTAATACTGTTTTTAACAGTGAACCCACAGAAATGTTGAGTTTCACCTCGATTCAGGTAATATTGACGATTCTGAATCAAATTTACAAACAAATTTCCGGGCGATATGCATGATAATTCGAGAGAAAATAATTTAGACCACCCTAATGTGCAATCATGCGTCACATGTTTTAGCGCGCGTTCTTCGATTAAATGTAACTATGGTGAAAACGTTCCTTCTTGTCGAGCCATATGGTCGAAACATTGAAAAATTGCAGAACTGCTTCGAGCACACCTGCCGCATCGGATAGAAAAACGAAAGATCCTCGAATACTAAAATTTCAGAACAAGAAACCGGCTTGCAAAAATTTTTATTCTTTTCCTCGTACAAACCCCATACTCAAATAAAATCCCATGTGTGAAAGGCGATTATTTTCCTAATCCACGCCTTTATTGAACCACATTTATCCCCTTTAAGGTCGTCTCTGTAATTGAAAATATCGTCGTCGGCAAAAAATAGTGTTTATTCAGGCCCGGTAAAAAGACCCCATAAAGTCTTGAGCAAATATTTTTCCTTCTGGTTATAGCATGTTTTGTAGACAGAAAAATTTATCTCTGACGTATCAAATCGACTTAGAATAAATCCGTCATTTTTTCACATTCGTCGAAGAAGAGATATTTTACTGGCTAAAAGTTAATAAGAAATTCATAAAAGTTACATTTTTATTGATTTTTTTGTAAATTGAAAAAATGTAATAAGTTTTCCTAAAATTTATCATTAGCCAGTTAAAAAATTTTAATTCATAGATTAATTAAAGTTAAGTTTCCGATGGAAGGAATTTCATTCATTATGGATATGATCCTTATAAATATTCAGGAATCGATATTACATTTACCTAGAAAAAAAGACCTTCCGTTAATTCCTAAAAAATGGAAAAAGTTCAAATTGGTTTGTATAATGCAGACCCTGGAAAAGTTTTGTAAAATGTCTTCAGAATCTGAATTTTAAATAGAAGCTTCCCGTTTTAAGCTGCAAAAGCTACTTTTCATTGAGACTTTTAACTAAGTCGTATATGCAAGGATTTAGCTTCAATCTTACATAAGATGTTGATCTAATAATGTTGGTAATAAAGACCACGGGAAACTATAAATAGTCATTAAAAGTGAAAATTCTTTAAATTTAAATTTACCTAATGTTCAGCACTTTTAATCGGAAAGATTACAATTGGTTAAACCAAACCCTAAATTTTTGAAACCGTAGGCTGTCAATGCTTTGAATGAAAAAATTTTGAAATGAGAAAGCACTTTGTATTTAATATTTCAATTGTAATAATAATTGAAAAACATTTGTAACTTTTTTTTTAATTCGTATTCAAAATTAACTTCAATTTTCAGTTAAAGGGCTCAAAATTGCACAATTGAAAACCCAAAATAGGCAACTTTAAATTGAAATAAAAAAATTCGCAAAAAAAGTACTAATCCTAAAAATCGAATTATCAAACGCATAAACATTCAATTTTTCAAACGTTGATAACTAAGAATTTTCAAGTCAAACGTTTAAATTTGTACCATTCCAAAAAGGAAACGTAAAGATATGTCCATTCAACAGCTCGTTTGTAAATTCATTTTTTCTAACCGAAAATTCAACTATTTGGTTGAAAATTCACGTATTTTGTTAAAAAATCATCTTTTTTAGTTAAAAATTCAGCTATTAAATTGAAAATTCACGTATTTTATTAAAAATTTACCTTTTTTGGTAAAAAATTAATCTTCATTTTTTTGGTAAAAATTCGTGATTTGGTAGAAAGTTTGTCTCCTTGGTTGAAAATTAAACTTTGTAGGACTAGCATTAATATTTTTGGTTAAAAATTCATCTATTTTGATGAAAAGTTAATTCTTTTGTTGAAAAATTTTTTTATTGAAAATTCGTCTTTTTGGTTGAAAAATTCGTCTTTTTGGTTGAAAAATTCATTGTTTTAGTAGAAATGTAATCTTCTTTTTGTTGGAAATGTAATTGTTTTATTAAAAATTAATATATTTTGGTTTAGGATTCAATTATTTGTTGAAAATTCGTCTTTTTTGTTGAATTTAACTTTTTTTTTATTTACATTAAAATCTTTCTTGTCCGAAACCAATTTCTTTTGATGTAAAATCAAAACCGCTTTTAGTAGAAAGATTAACTTTTAGATTTATCGTTAAAAATTAATACCTTTGTTGGAAAATTAAACTATTTTGGTAAAAATTCGTTTGTTTTTGGTCGAGAATTAATTTTTTAAACTGAAAATATAAATATTCCTTTTATCTGGTTGAAAATTAAAATTTTTTATTGAAAATTGGTCTTTTCTGTTAGAAAGTTAAGCTATTTAGTTAAAAATTTATTACATTTTGTTGAAAATTCGTATTTTATGATACAAAATTAATTTTATTTGTGGAAAATTTAACCTTTTTGATTAAAAAAATAAATGTTTTGTTAAAAAATTAACTGTTTTGTTGAAAATTTGGTTGAGGATTTAACTGTTTTGAATGAAAATTCGTATTTTCTGGTAAAATTTAACTGATTTTGATTTAAAATGAAAATATTTTTTGTTTGAGATATCAAGTATTGTATCTTTTTCTCAAAATTCATATTTTTGGTTAAATATTCAACTACTCGGTTGGAAGTTAAACTATTTCGTAGAAAAGTTGTTTTTTGCTTAAAAATTCAATAATTTGGTAGAAAATTAAATTTTTCATTGAAAGTTAACTTTTTTTTTTATTCATATTTTCGGGTTAAACATTCAATGTGTTTGTAAAAACTTCGTTTTTATTGGGTTAAAAATTAATCAGTTTGGTTGAAAATTCAACTATTTTGGTAGAACTTCAACTATTTAGTTGCAAATTTAACTATTTATTTGAAAATTTAACTATTTGGTAGAAATGTAACATTTTTGGTTAGAATGAATATTTTCGGGTAAGAAGTTCAACTGTTTTGTAGAAAATTGTCTTTTTTGGCTTGATATTCACCAATTTGATTAAAAATTCATCTTTTCTAGTTGAAAATTGAACTGCTTGGTTGAAAATTCGCGTATTTTGTTAAAAATTCTTCTTTTTTAGTTGAAAATCGTTAAATATATTTTGTAAGCACATATATTTTGTTAAAAATTCGTCTTTTGGTCTTTATAAGATGATAATTCATCTATTTAGTTAAAAATTTAACTATTTGGTTTAAAATTTTATTGTTTTATTAAAAAATCATTTATTTGGTTAAAAAGTCAGCTTTTTGGTCTAAAATTTAACTGTTTTTATGAAAATTTATGTTTTTGGATAAAGAATTTATCCGTTTTTCTAAAAAAGTCATATTTCTTGGTTGAAAATAAATTTTTTTGTTTAAAATTTTAATTTTTTGTCAAAAATGCAAGTTTCTTCTAAAAAATTCGCCTTGTTGCCTTAAAAATTTAACTCTGTGGTTGAAATTGAACTGTCTACTTGAAAGTTTATGTATTTTGTTGGGAATTCATGCACCTTTTTTGGTAGAAAATTAATCTTGTTGGTGTGGAAAATTTATCTTTTTGTTAGGAAATTCATCTTTTTGACAGGAAATACAACTATTGTAGTTAAGGATTCATAATTTAAGTTGAAAAGTCATCTTTTTGGTTGAAAATTCATCTTTATATGGATAAAATTTATTTGGTTAAAAATTCAGCTACTTCGAAAATTTAATTGGTTTGTGAAAAAGTAATTTATGTTGTTAAAAATTAATCTTTTTTGGTCTAAAATTAAGCGGTTTTGTTAAAAAACAAACCATTTTTTCATTAAAACATTTGTGTTTTTGGAGAGAAATTTTCTTTTTTTTTGTAGAAAAGTCATATTTCTTTGTTGAAAATGAACTTTTTTGTTTAAATTCAACTTTTCGGGTTGAAAATTCAACTGATTTCTACGAAAATTCGTCTTTTTAACGTGAAAATTTAACTAGTTGGTTGAAAATTCATCTTTGTAGGTTGAAACTTTAATTATTTTGTCGAAAGTTCAACGATTTTGTTGTTACATTCAACTTTTTTCGTTAAAAATGCAACTTTTTTTGATGAAAATTCAATTTTTCCAAAGAATTCGTCTTGTTGACTAAAAAATTTAACTCTGTTTAAAAATGTAACTATTTTGTTAAAATTTCACGTATTTTGGTAAAAATTCACCTTTTTTTATAGAAAATTAATCTTGTTGGTTTAAAATTCATCTTTTTTGCTAAAAATTCAAGTATTCCATTTGAAGATTTATTATTTTAATTAAAAATTTATCTTTTTGATTGAAAATTCATCTTTGAAGAATTGAAATTGATTTATTTGGTTAAAAATTCAACTAATTTGTTCGAAAATGTAATTGTTTTGTTAAAAAAATATTTCTTTTGTTGAAAAGTAATAAATTTTGTTGTGAAATTAAACTTTTTTCTAAAAAAAATTTGTCTTGTCTTAAAATTTCAACTCTTTGGTTGAAAATTTAACTATTTTCTTGAAAATTTACCTTTTTTGGTAGAAAATTAATCTTGTTCGTGGAAACTTTATCTTTTTGGTTGAAAATTCAACTATTCCAGTTAAAGATTCATCATTTTAATTGGAAAGTCATCCTTTTGGTGCAAAATTCATCTTTTTAGAAAAAAATTTATTATTAAGGTTAAAAAGTCAACTGTTTTGTTAAAAATATATGTGTTTTTTTTGGATAGAAAATTCATCTTTTTTGGTAAAAATGTCATTTTTTGGTTGAAAATGAACTTTTTTGTTTAAATTCAACTTTTCGGGTTGAAAATTCCACTGCCTTCTAAAAAAATCGTCTTTTTAACATGAAAATTTTACTGATTGGTTGAAAGTTTAATTATTTTGTCGAAAGTTCAAGTATTTTGTTAAATTCGTCTTTCTTCGTTGAATTTATCTTTTTTCATTAAAATGCAACTGTTTTGTTGAAAATTTAACTGTCTTCTAAAAAATTCGCCTTGTTGCCTTGATTTAACTCTGGTTGAAAATTCAACTATTTTGTTGAAAGTGGAATATTTTTCGACTTGAAATTCATATTGAATTCAGTATGGTATCTAGATTAATTTTATTTAAACGAGTTTTTTCCCTTATGTCGTAATAAATCACCCTATTTCCCCTGTTTGGAGTGATAGCATTTTGGGCTGTGAAGTCTGTAATTTTGGAAGATTACGTTTAATTTCAAGTGTATAATTCGCCTGGGAAAATGAAAGATAGGAGGTAGACAAGATGTTAGACTACTACTTAGAAGTAGAGACTAGACAGGTGGTTGGTACTTAACTAAAGAGCCGAAGTGCATTATAAAAGGGAGTGAAGTATGCGGGCGCAAGACAATCGCGAGTCTTTGAACGGACGGGGTATAACATTACGCGAAATCCAGAACAAAAGAACTCGAATAAAAACTAACGGCTTCGAGGAAAACAGGCATTACCCTAACTTACTCAGGAATTTTATTTTGAAATCACGATCTTCAAGCTTGTTTGAAATATTATCTTTATACTAGCTTATTTGCCATTCATTTTACGGGAATTTATCGTACAAGGCCCGTCCCTCAATTTCACGCCGTTCAACTTTCTTATAATTAAATTTTAAATTGCAAATGGCGCCAACTGGATAATCGCTGGTGTGAAACACTCGTAAAGAGACAAGAGGTGAACTGAAAAATTGAACGCTAAATTTTTCATTCGTGATCAAATTTAATTTACATAGTATAATATTAACTTGGGAAGACGTATATACACTGTTGGAAATTTTTTTAGGAATTTTCAGAAAAACGAAATTTCAGCAACGGTAACTGCATAAAGCTTCAGTCATCTATTTCAGAAAAGTCTGCCGCAATTTAGTAATTTTCTATTACTGTGACTTAAAATTTGCAGGGATTAAAAATTTTTTTTAGATTCATTCATTTTAATATGTGTAAAATACTTAATCGATATTTGTCCTGACAATATTAATAGTTTGAAAATATGAGTGAAATTAATATAAACACATTTGATTCATTGAGTATATTGTATAACCTAGATATATCCGTAGAAATTTGCATATAAACTTCGCTCACATATAGTCCTACTATAATTTATATTGTTTAGACAAATATATGATGTAAATTTATATTAAAATTAGTGAACCATCGAAAGGACTCAAAATTACAGATACAAACTATCTAGACGTGAGGGCGTCATTTGACGTACAGCGGAATTACTATTCGATTGAAACCTGGATTCATTATTATCTCACGCAGCTGCTGCTAGTCACTTATTGTGGTCCTGATGTACCTTTTTTAGAAGTTAGTTTACGAGGCAGATGATCGCAGTATCTTGTACCAATTTTATTGTAAAGATAATTGGCTCATCAACCGAGCTTCTAGGTTGTTGTCTTTACTCGTGATTTCAACCATTTTTTAAGTTTCTTTTTCTCTTGCGAATTTCGAATCCTTTTCACGGTTGAGCTCATTCAATATCAGAGAAAATAGGTTTACTGCATCGTTACAATTCAAAACAACCTTTTGCAGTACATTGCCGCCCATGACCACAACCAACATGCTTTGTCCACTTATTTCGGTCACGATAACTTATATTTCTGTTACCATTTAGTAATTTTAGGAAACTATTTGTAATTTTCAGATACCATTTCTGAATGTTGATAGAAATTCAGTTTATTTATTATAAAAGTTACTAAATTTCGTTTTCAGCAACCTAATTTCGTGAATTTCAGTTACATTAGTATCCTAAATATGTCGGATTTTTTAAATATTTCTAACAGTGTATAGAGTGACCACCGACCGGGAAAACCGGCAATTAGCCTGGATTTTTTTTTGAAAACCGCGAATTTTTGAGATAGTTTTTTACTTTCGCAATAAATATCGCTTCAATCTTCGAAAAAAATGTGTTTGCAAATGTGCTCAGTATTGCCAAATATCTCCGTTGAAATATCGAAGATTATTTTATATTTTAAAGTTTATGTTACGTTCAAAAATAAATGTTTCTTTTATAATATATATTCAAGAACATAGGTTATCTACATTTATTTAATTAATTACTAATAAGCTCATGTGTTATATATGTTGTCTTCATCAGTGTTGGGTAAGTTAATTTTTTTTGGGGTAACTAGTTACAGCTTTTAGCATTGAATTCCTAACATTTCAAGTGAAAATATTTCATTTTCAACAAAATAGATTACTTTTCTACAAACTAGTTGAATTTTTAATCATAAAGATGAATTTTCAAGAGAAAAGATGAATTTCCAACTGAGAAAAATTTTTCAGTTACTTTTTTCAACGAAACAGTTACATTTTTAACCAAAAAATATGAAATTGTTTTACCGGAAGAAATTAATTTTCAAACGAAAAAGGACACTTTTAAACAAAAGAGTTGAATTTCCAACCAAAAGGATGAATTTTCAACCACATGGTTTAACTTTTATACAGAAAATATTAATTTTCAACAAAAAAATTAGTTTTCAATGAAATAGTGGAATTTTTTACCATTTTCAAACCAAAAAGATGAACTATCACCATTAAAAGACTTGAATTTCTAACAAAAAAGTTAATTTTCAACCTAATAGTTCAATTTTGAACCAAAAAAAATTAATTTTTAACTAAAGTGATGCATCTCCAACCAAATAACTGAATTTTGAACAGAACAGTTCAACATTCAACCAAGTATTTAAATTTTCAAGCAGAAAAGACAAAGTTTTAACAAAATAACACAGAAGATTTTTTTTACCAAAAAAGGTGAATTTTCAAACCGAAAACAACACTTTTCAACAAAAATGTTCGTTATCTCACCCAAAAATATAGAACTTGATATTATTTCAACCAAAAAATATTTTAATTTGAAATCCAACATCTGGATTTAACCAAAAAATTGTCCACCAAATCAGAATAATTCTCTACCAAAGTAATTTAATTTTCTACGACAAAAAATGAGATTTTTTTACTAAAAGAAATCAATTTTGAAACGAAAAAGCGGATTTCGATCCGAAAAAGAAAAAAGAACCGCTGAATTGTTCAATTTTCAAGACAAAAAGACGAATTTTTTACAAAGCAGTTACATTTTCAAACTGAAAATAGACATTTTTAACAAAAAAGTTACATTTTTTAATGAATAGTTGAACTTTCTACCAAAATAGTAAAATTTTGAACAAAATACGTCAATTTTTAATCAAAATAGATGAATTCGCAACGAAAAATATAATAGCTGATATTATTTCAACCATAAAAGATTTTTATTTGAAATCAAACACAGTTTAATTCAAACAAAAAGGTCAAATTTTCGACAAAAAAGCTTAATCCTCAACCAAATGAGATTAATTTTGAACAAAAAACTGATATTTTTATCACCAAAAGATATAAATTTTGAAACGAAAAAGTAGAATTTTGAACCAAGAAAAAAATCTCCTCTAAATTGTTGAATTTTCAAGCCAAAAAGACGACATTTCTACAAAACTATTGCATTATCAAAAGCTGAGTATAAATTTTCTACAAAAAAGTTATTTTCAACAAAAAAGTGGAAATTTTATAATTCATCTCTTTTGTTTGAAAGTTGCACTATTTGGTTGAAAATTTAATTATTTTCTTGACAATTCAAATATTTTGTTAAAAAGTCATATTTTTGGTTGAAAATTAATTCTTTTTTATTAAAAAAATCTACAATTATATTTTAGGTTCAAACTTCATCTTTTTTTTGTTGAAAAATCTACTATTTGTATTATTCATTTTTTGGTAGAAAAGTGATCTTTTTTTGTTAAAAGTTCATCTTTTTGGCTAGAAAATTAAACTGTTTCGTTGAAAATGCAACTTTTTTTGGTTGAAGTTTAGTCTTTGTTGTTTGAAATCTCGATCATTTGATTAAAGTTTCTTTTTTCTATGTTCACAATTGAACTCTTTGGTAAAAAATTTAAATTTTTGTTTGGAAGTTAGTCCTTCTGCTCGTAAGTTTAATTATTTGGTTGTAGCATCTGTTTGGTTGAAAATTTATCGTTTCGGGTTTAAAAGTTAAATTTTAACTGAAGCATTCGTCGTTTTAGCTAGAAAACTCAACTATTTTGTGTAAAATTCATCGCTGTTGTTTGTAAACTCCACTATTATGTTGAAAATACTCAGCCTAATTCCCCTGAACTCAGAGCATTTTAGGTTATAAAGTCTAAAATCACTTTTACAATAATTTAAATTATATAATATAATAAAGCAATTCGTATTGAGTGGCCACCCTTATATACTTCATGATGACAATTTAATACTGGAAACAGTTTAAAGAATTCTTTTTAAAATTGTGCAATTTTTGTTGTGAAATGTTTTGTTGTCAAATGTTTTGTTAGCCTGTTCATGTTGAGTTTGATTGATCAAAATTATCAGACGGTTGACTGATGGTCGAATTGAACTAGATCTTATTTTATTATCAGTGACACATTTCACAGATCTAGTCACTTTTTTACGACCAATCAATGTAATTCTCAGAATGATTATTAGGTTTTTAAATAGGTAAATAAAGTAATTAGGTTCAGGCATTGTTCCGTTATTGTAGCCAACTCTTCTTTAATTTAAGTCTCAGAGAAACGAAAAATGATTTATCATTACTTGAGATAGAGTTACTCAACTGAATACTCTCGACAATGACTTTTATTATTATTTTTATTACTCTTGATAAATTACAGGAGTTAGTGTTTATTGTTAGGAGGCTGCATAGCGAATCGAATAATTTTCCTTATTATTGGAATAATAACTTTAATTTTGGAACTTTAGAAGGTAGTGTGGCTCAGTTGGTAGAATGCTGAGATTACTAATTTTTTGAGAGAAATTGACGAGTCACATGTGAGGGGTTCGAATCCCTGTACCAAGGAAATTTTTACTTTCCATGTATGTCATTTGCTCTGTCTTTATGGTGACTGTGTACTTATGAAATTATAATTTGATTTTCAGTTTTTAAAGCAATCATATAACTTTGCTTACAATTAAAAAGCATATATTTTGCTCACTAATACGTTAGTACCAACCTTACACTCTTTTCTGTATTCCCCCTTTCCCCCCCTTTTTAACAAAATTTATCTTTTTTTCGCTGTTTCAAGAAAGTTCCTTCTTTTTCCTTTTTGCTCATTTGTTCGCTTAAATTCGAATTTAATTGATAGAATATTAATATTGCAAAATAATAGCCATTTTTTGGACGATAATTCAACTGTTCTGTTAACATTTGTTTTTTCAATGGAAAATTCGTGCTTTTTAAATGAAAATTCATTTTCTTTGGTAGAAATGTCATCTTTTTAATTAAAAATTATTCATCTTTTACGGTTAAAAATAATCTGTTTCATTCAAAATTCAACGGTCTTCTAAAAAATTTGTCTTTTTGGCTTGAAAATTGAATTATTTGGTTAAAAATGCAACTGTTGATAGTGAAAGTTTAATCTTTTCTCTAGAAAATAATACAAAATATTATGTATATAAAATAAAAAATATTTAGTTGAAAATTCATTTTTTTGGTTGAAAATTCATTTTCTTTGGTAGAAATGTCATCGTTTTGATGAAAAATTATTCATCTTTTACGTTTACAAATAATCTGTTTCATTCAAAATTCAATGGTCTTCTAAATAAATCGTCTTTTTGTCTTGAAAATTTAATTATATGGTTGAAAATGCAACTGTTGTTGGTGAAACTTTCATCTTTTCTGTAGAAAATAATACAAAATATTATGTATATAAAATAAAAAATATTTGGTTGAAAATTCATTTTTTTAGTTAAAAATTCATTTTTTTTTGGTTGAACATTTCATTTTTTTTTGGTTGCACATTCATTTTTTTGTTTTTGAAAATTTATTTATTTTTTAACTGTAAATTTAACTTATTCCATTTTGCGTTGAAAAGTGATCTTCATTAGTTTAAAATTCATCTATTTGGTTAAGAAATTATCTATTTCGTTGAAAGTTCATCTTTTTTTGTTGAAAATTCTACTCTTGTTGACAATTCGTCTTTTTGATTTAAAATAGTATATT
>JAUELO010000366.1:3269329-3281713 GCA_032357855.1 Amphibolips quercusostensackenii
AACGTTGTAAATGCCAAGAGAATAAAGTTTCAGTTTTAGTGTAAAAACCCGTTGTAAATGACGTATTTTTCGATTACAACACAGTTTCCCATTTATGGCACTTACGCCGTTTTGGAAATGTACGATTCAAATGATGATGGAATGAAAAAAGAATTATTTTTGTATTTAAATAATTTGTTCATTTGAAGATTTTGCATATATGTATTTTTTATGGGTAATGGTCAAATCCGTACTTGTTACCTGTGAACGGTTCCCCCACTACGCGACCGAGCCTGATCATCGCAAGTTCTTTGTACCTGATAAGGACTAAAATGCTTAAACTTTAAAAGCTGAAAATTTAGGAATAATTGTTCAAGTTCATGTGAAATATTTTGAAAATTTGATAGAATATAATAATCAAATCAACTGCAGTAACTTTAATTTATTGGTGCAATACTTTACTTAATTTGGGGAAATCTTGGAAGATAAAATTTGTCCAGATTTGAAAACTTCACAGAAAAAAACTGGGGGATCTATAAGAACCAATTTTTTGTTTCATGGGAGCTGCAACAAAAATGAACCCCACTTGCTGAAAAGGAACCCAAAACGATAAATAAGCTCTAGATGATACCTCACTTAGGGTTCTAAATGATCCCAATTGCAATTGAGCCTTTTTATAAAGAACCTATTTTTCGCTTTGCCCACTTCGACATTTCGTTCAATTAATAACACAATTTTTACCTTAAAGCACACATGTAATGAAACTCTAATGAACATAACTTAACGAAGAGAATTGAAGAATACAATATTACTGCAATTAAAATAGATATAATTACTTAATAAATATCATTTGCAGGTTATGTAGCAAAGTTGACAACATAAAGGCGTATTCATATGCAAGAAACTTTTCGTCAGACACATCGGCAGTGTTGTCCATTCGGGCCCTCTGCTCTACTGCGCATGCGTTGCATAAGGCGTTTTATTGGCTGCCATTCGCGCGCCTATTTGAAATATTGAAAAATAAAATTTTTTCATTTAATATTATTAATTTAAAGTAATTATATTTTAACATGCTCAAATGATACGTGGATGGTTTTTTATATATTCTGAGCATTAGATCAAAAAATACAATGAGTACTCAGTAAATAAAAAATATCACGTTATTTAATGTTATATTTTTTCATTTTTTTAACTATTGTTACTTATTCATGCATTTCAAATTGTATATATTAATTAAAGTGGATAAATGAATTATGTTACGGGTACAATTTAAAATATTTATTTATTGAGAAATTGTAATTCAAATTTTATGAAACGTAAATATTAAATAGAAACTGATAAAAAGTACAGATATTAAATAGAAATATAAAAAATAGAAATATATTTTGTCAATTACCAGCATACATGTTAAATTCATTTTTTATAATAAAGCACCTGCGAGTTTCGGATTGGTTTTCAGTTCCTTCTCAAGATGCGAAAAATAGAAAATTTTTCGAAGATTTTAAGGGACGGCTGAACAATATAGAAAAATAAGATTCCCGAAACTGTAAAATTTCTAAATTGAAAAATTCCCCAATAATAAAATTCCCGGAATTATAAAATCGTCGAAATTTAAAAATGACGAATTAGAAAATTTCCCACAGAAAATTGCCGAATTATAAAATATCCGAACTATAAAATTTCCGAATTAGAAAATTCATGAATTTAAACCATAAAAAATCCTTTGTTTCATAAATATTATTTATTTATTAAAAATAAAAGATTCAAATATTTTTTATCAAAGAAACAAATTCTTTAATGTTTGAAGTTCTTGAAAATTATTGTTTCAATTAAAAAAAACAATAATTTTTAAACATTTTTTTACTGGATGAACAATTTTGTTTGCAAATGTGTATAGAAAAATTACCGAAAGCGTTTTTAAAAATCGAATTTTGAATTTTGAAAAAAAAATTAAAAAGAAACTTAGAGAAAAATCAGTGCTGAGTTGAATTCTACAAAGTTTATTCGCACGTGTGTTAAAAATTTTTTTTGTACACAATTTTTATACATATATAGTTATTTTTATTCAAACAATAATGTTAAAAAACTATTAGCTTAAAAAAAATTGTTTTTGGTAAAAATATTTTATTATTGTATTTTCAGTAAATTAATAATATCTATTAAAAAATTATTTTTTTAATTGTTTCAGCTTAGGAATTTTATCATTAGGGAATTTTCCAATTCGGGATTTTTAAATTTCGACAATTTTATAATTTCGGGAATATTGTTATCCGGGAATTTTCGAATTTAGAAATTTCATAGTGTCGGGAATTTTATTTTTTTTTTATGTTTTTAGTTGTCCCTTATAATCTTGGAAAATGTTTGCACTTTTTGCATCTAAAAAAAAACTAAAAACCAGTTCGAAACGCGTCGATGCTTTATTATAAAAAATAAATTTAATATCTATTCTAGTAAAAAAAAGTTTTTCTTTTACTTGATATACTTTTTTGTACGTTTTAAAATAAATTTACTGAGTTTCTATTTGATTTTTAATTTTCACAAAATTTGATTTACAATTTCTCGATAAATAAATGTTAAATATTTCAAGTTGTACCTGTAATAGCATTCGTTTATTATTTTGATTAATATACAAAATTTTAAATGCATAAATTAGTGACAATAATTGTTTTTAAAATTAAAAAATATTACATTAAATAACATGATATTTTGTATTTACTGCATGCTCATTTTATTTGTTTTATCGAATGCTCAGAATGTATAAAAAACCATCCACGTACCACTAGAACATGTAAAAATATAAATAATCCTGATTATTATTATTAAATTAAAAAATTGTATTTTTCAACATTTCAAGGAAGGGCGCCCTACATGGCAAGCTGTTGGTTAGTGAATGCGCATTGATGTTGTTCTTTTAAAGCGGGATCGAAGGGAACTGTTTGGGTCTCTGTAGGTATCTATTTGAGCTAAAGTTCTAAATGATACCAGCTTTATTTGAACTGCAACTTTAGTAAACCCCCAGTTTTGTCTCTGTTATTAAATTATTACATCATAAATTTATTATGTTATTACATCATAAATTTATTATGTTATTACATCATAAATTTGGTTTATTTCTCAAACAATCAAATTTCTCGAAATTATCCTTAAAAATGTGTTTAGTATTTATAAAAGGCACTGAAGACATTTCAAATGTAACTTAAATTTCAGGTACTGGTAACTGCGAATAATATTTATTCTGCTTTTTGTGTTTTAAATTTTATTTTGAATTAACTTTCATAAACAAATTGCATAATGTTCATCATAATATCCTAGGCGAAAAAGTTATATATAGTGCGAAATATTGTTTATAATTTTGATTTGTTTTATTCATTTTTTGTATAAAACAAAAAAAAATTTAAAGCAAATTATTAAAAGGTTAATTTTGAGAAACGTGATTGTTTGAGAAATAAACCATAATTATGATGTTAGTTAATAAGTTTTTAAATCTAGCAAAATTTTAGCTTGCGTAATTTTCCCGAATAAAATATTGCACCAATGAATTAAAGCTGCATCACTTGGTTTTATTAAAAGATACTGCAACATTTTTAATAAAATTTACATAAATTTAAACATTTTATTATTTTATTTTCAATTTTTAAGTCAAACATCGTTATACTTCGCAGATTTCGAATATTATATTTGTAAATTGCCAAGTGCTAAATTAAAAAAATGTTATGTTCTGCATTTCAGTCATCATCAGGTACAAAAGAGTCCCGCTGAGCAGGCTCGGTGACAGTAGTTCGGCTGAGTGAGGGGAAGCCGCCTAGTGGGGGGACCGTACGTAGGTACCTAGTGCGGAATAGTAATCTGCCCTTTTTTAGAACCTTTGTCCTCACTTTAGAAACTTTGAATCTTTCAAGGCAAAATTGCACAAAGGAAATTAAATTTGAATTGGCATATCTGCTATAACTATAATAAGTTTTACCTGAAGAAAATGAGTCGTTATCAAATTATCAAAGGGAGCTTGTTCCACTATCTTTTGTTCTTCGCAAGGTGCTCGAAGAGTTATAGATTCAAAGGAAAGGGAATTAAGGCGAGAGAATTGGCAAAGTTTCTATGATATGCATAAAATTAGATTGATTTCACACTGGCTGCATTCTCTCTTTAGAATAAAGTTGAAATTTGTAAAGTTTATTCAGAGATCAAGTTCCAATATTTCCAGGTTTGAATTATTTTATAAAATTTACTTAAATATATACCATACTACAAAAAATGAATGCAGGGATCACAGGACGTCTTTTTTTTCTTGCCTATTGCTTCTTTCTCCTTTTAAATTTAAACATTCCCCTAAATCACCTAAAATCGAGAATTTTTACCCAATTTCCTCCTTTTCTGCCTTTTTTTACAAAGTTCCGATTTATTTTTTAAGAACCATAAATAGGAATTCAAAACGTTATAAAACAAGAGGCTTTGTAAAATATTCTTTTTGATGATAGCAATTTCAATTATTTCCTAAACAGGAGAAATACGGAGTTTTTTTACGAAAATAGGGGGATAAGTTATTGTCATTAAATTTAATGTAGGTATTAATGTTCAATTAAAATGAAAATGCTTTACATCGCTAATATTAAAAAAAAAAAATACATTTTCAATAAAATAGTTGAGTTTTCAACCAGAAAGATCCATTTTCTACCAAGAAAGACGAATTTTAAAGCAAAAAAATGAATTTAAAAAAAAAGTTTAAATTTTAACTAAGCAATTGAGGTTTTAATTAAAAAATATTTTAATTTCAAATAAAAAAAAGTTGAATTTGTACAAAAAAGACGACTTTTCAATAAAATAGTTGATTTTTCTAAAAAAAAAAAAAAAAATTTCAGCCAAGAAAGAAAAAAATTTCAACTTAATTGTTTAATTCTTAGTCTATAAATAAGAATGTTTTAACAAACTATCTACGTTTTTAGCTAAAGAGGTGAATTTTCAACGAAAATGATGAATCTTCAACAAAAAAATGAATTTTTAACAAATCAGTTAAGTTTTAACCAAGTAGTTGAACTTTCAATAAAAGGAGATGAATTATAAACAAAAAATGTAATATTATTTCATATTTCAACAAAAAAAGATTTAAATTTTTAATAAAAAACAGAATAAAAAGTAGTTGAATTCATAAAAAAAAAAATTTTCAATGAAATAGTTGATTTTTTTGTGATAAAAAAGATGTAGTGAAGAAAGAAAAAAAGTCAGATAAGGTAATGTAGTTTACAAACAAATAGTTGAATTTTTTTACCAAAAACGTAGAGTTTTTAACACGAAAAGTTGAATTGATGAACAAAATGATGAATCTTCAACCATGAACTTTCACCAAGTTGAACTTGTAGCCAAGTAGTAGAATTTTCAACCAAAAACATAAATTTTCATACTCTTGAAAATTCAACAGTTTGTTAGAAAATTCAATTATTTGGTGTAAAATTCAACTATTTTGTTAAAAATTCATTTTTTCATAGAAAATAAATTTTTTCAAGTGAAAATTTAACTATTCCATTTTTTGTTAATAATGGATCTTTGTTAGTTTCAAAATTTAACTATTTGGTAGAAAATTGGTGTAATTTGCTGAAAATACTTCTTTTTTTTTGGGTAAAAAATTAATTTTCTTGGTTGAAAATTCATTTTTTTGGTTAAAAATTCAATTATTTGGTTGAAAATTCAACTGTTTTGCAGCAATTAATTTTTTGGCTCTAAAATTTTACTTTTTCGATACAGTTTATTGTTTTTATTGATTGAAAATTCTTTCTTGAATAAAAATTCATCTACTTGGTCAAAAGTTAAACCACTTTTTGTTAATTCATAAGAAACAGTAATGATTAATATCACGAAAAAAAATTAATTAAATAATTTTTTTTTAAATTTAACTAAACGTCTTAGGAAACAAAAACAGAGAAAGTAGATCTTCAAATAGTCATTTTTGTGTTTTTAAAATTATTTCTTTCTATCTTACTTAGAAAAATACTTTAAACAACTACATGAACTATGTAGAAAAAAATTGATGAGAAAAAGGTATCAAAAACAATCTACTGATAAAAATACATTTTGGAAAATTCGAACAAAAACATTTTTCATTTATGTTGTTTTCTGCTTTTTAATCTTCAAATTTCTTGAATTTTTTTTCTATATATTTTTATCAGTAGAGATTTTTCAATGACAGCTAAAAGAAAATATTTTAAACGCAAAAATGACAAAAAAATTGCTTAAGAGAAGGCAGGGCGTTTTCATTTAATATTTACAGATCCTTATTAGGTATAACAAGTTTTTTTATAATAAATGGATATAATTTTCCTTTTTCGGAAAACTTCCCTTTTTTACATAAAATTGTACTACTGAGCGGTTGTTATTTCTGAAATGATGTTGGCTAAAAAGAATAACTATTAAACAATAAGTAGAATTTTATTAAAATATAGAAAACGTTTCTGAAGAATTCAATGTTTGTTATTTTTTAACATTTGATTGAGTTATTCGCCCGGTTTGATCGACCTAGCGAAGAGTGAAGCCGATAATAATTCCAGAGAAATTCAAAGAGCAGAGTGTTCCAAATGATCTTAATGATTCCACCGAAGTGGAGATGCCGGCAAAGTTTTATTGATTCGATGAAATAAAATATCCAAGTATAAATATTAAATAATCTAACTGATGAATTAAATTAATTAGTTAAATAAATAATTTTATCGGTCTTTCTTTACTCTAAAAAAGTTTTGCAAACAAATAAAGTAACATTAGGTTTATTAACCTCTATTTCAAAAGAATGAAGTCGATATGTTTCATTTTTTATAGAATTAAATATGTAGGTACATTGCTAGGAACACTTTGATTATAATAAAAAGTGATGGGTTTTTGAACCTGGAAATAAATTGGCCTAAATATGTAAATTATTCTCGAGTGGGGTCGGATATCGATTAACTCTGGTGCAGTCTATTTTCGATAAAAATGCTCTTCTTTCTCTGAAAAGCTTCAGATTAATTCGCAAAGCGTTTCTCGCATGGAAATGAGGTCACATTTCGGTAACTCTTCATGGTCGAGAAAATGTAAAAGGTTAATGTTGGTTTCCGGTGGAATAATCAGTTGCAACCAATTTGTAATCCGATGCTGATGATTTCATTCAATGCGGAACTGACGGAAGGCTTCTTGTGTGTTAAGACTCTTCCTTAAAACTTACGAAAATTCAAATTTGCAATCATTTTATTTCATTTATGGATTTGAAAATATATTCAAAAGGGATTGTATTTGATAATATTATTATTAATTAATATAAGATTATTTTTTTTTACTTCCAATATTGAAATGTAGTTACGAAATTCTTAGAAATTAAAAAAAATGTCCAACGATAGGTATTCATTTTTTAAGAATCATAAACAAAAAATCAAAACATTAGGTAACAAGACTCTTTTTAGATATTCTTTTTGATAATAATTTCAAATATTTCCTAAACGATTTTTTGCTAATGTTTTCGATTTGAATTACATCGTCGACGGCGAAGAAATCGTTAACGATTGTATGGAGAAACTTAATCTGAAAAATAAATCAGTTCTGTAATTTTAAATCAAAAACATCTTTATAGAGTCAACAGACTTCACAAGTAAAAATTATACAAAAACAGGCGAATCAGGAATATTTTTCACAAATGTGGAGAATAAATTTTTTAAAATAAAGTTAATGTAGGTACTAATATCACATTCCAATTTAATTGCTTTAAATTCCTAATATTTTGCGTAAAAATATTACATTTACAACAAAGTATATGAATTTTCAACTACAGAGATGAATGTTGAACCAAGAAGATTACTATTATACCAAAAAAGAAGTTTTGAGAAATATTTCACCATTATTTAAACAATTTCGAGTTTTTAGAAGATTTAAAAATATTCCACAAAGATTAAAAATATTTCAATGATTTCAAACGATTACAAAAGATTTCAGAAAGATTTCATAAATATTTCAAAGAATTCATAAGAATTTCAAAACATTTCAAAAAGTTCAAAGATTTTAACAATGCTACTACGGTACACCACATTTCAAAGATTTCAAAGCATTTGGAAAATTTTTAACGATTTTAAAATTTGTAAGAAGTTTTAAAAGATTTCAGTAAAATTTCAAATATTCCAGTGATTCCAAACGAATGCAAATGATTTTAAAAAAGATTTCACAAATATTTCAAAGAATTTATAAGGATTTCAAAAGATTTCAAAAAATTTCAAAAAATTTCATAAAAATTTTTCAAAAGAATACAAGAATTTCAAAGATTTTAAAAAGGGTAGGTACATACAGTTTACCAGATTTCAAAGATTTAAAAAAAATATCAAAGATTTTTAACGATTCAAAAGGTTTCAACAAATTTGGAGAAGATTTTTAAAGATTTCAGTGATTTTAAATGAATACAAAAGATTTTACAAACAAAAACTAAAGAAAGATTTCATAAAGATTTTACAAGATCTTGAAGAATTTAAAGCTTTCAAAGATTTCAAAGATTTGAAAGGATTTCAGATTTTTTTAGAAGGTTTCGAAATATTTCACAAAGATTTCAAATATTTCAGTGATTTTAAATGAATACAAATGATTTCACAAGTATTTCAAAGAATTCAAAAGATTTCAAAATTTTCAAGAAGATTCCAAAAGATTTCACAAAGATTTCAAATATTTTAAACGATTACAAAAGAGTTCAGAAAGATTTTACAAATATTTCAAAGAATTCATAAGGATTTCAAATGATTTAAAGAATTTTAAAGATTTAAAAAAAGGAGATTTTAAATCTTTGTGAAATCTTTGAAATATTGGTGAAATCTTTGAAATCTTTTGAAATCCTTGTGCATTTTCTTAGAATTTCTTGAAGTATTTAAAATCTTTCTGAAATCTTGAAATTCCTGTGAAATCTTTGAGAAATTTTTTTTAAATCTTAACAAAATTTTGTAAAATCTTTGAAATCTTCAAAAATTTTTTAAAACTTTGTACAATTTTTTGAAACCTTTCGAAATCTTTATGAAATCTTTGCAATTTTTGTGAATTTTCTTAAAATCTTTTAAAGTATTGAAAATCTTAAAGTCTTTAAAATCAAAAAATATTTTATAAGAATTGTCAATGATTTCAAACGAACTCAAAACATTTCAGAAACAAAAATCAAATAAATATTTGACAAATGTTTAAAAGTTTTTATAAGGTTTAAAAAGATATCAAACAATTTTAGAAAGATTTCAAAGATTTTGTGGGTTTCAAAGATTTTAAAGATTTTCCAAAAAATTTAAAAGATTCCAGATGGTTTGTCAAAGATTTTTCAGAAATTTCAAGATTTTAAATACTTTAAAAGATTTCAGCGAATTCACAAAGATTTCAAAAGGTTTCGAAAATGTCAAAAAGTTTTCAAATATTTTAATGATTTTAAATTAATACAAAAGATTTGAGTAAAATCTTACAAAGATTTCAAATATTTTATAAAAATTTCAAAAAATGCAAGAATTTCAAAGATTTCAAAAAAGGGTACAGTATATCAGATTTCAAAGATTTCAAAACCTGTCCAAGATTTAAAAAGATTTAAAAAGATTTCACTAAGATTTCAAATATTCCAGTGATTTCAAACGAATACAAAAGATTGAACAAAGATTTCAAATTTTTTAAGAAGATTTAAAAAAATTTTACAAAGGTTTAGTGTAGTGGTGGAATTTTATTGATTTTTTTATTTGGTGCAGTACACTAGATTTTAAAGGTTTCAAAACTTTTCAAAGATTTTAAACGAATTCAAAATTTTCTAGTAGATTTCAAAAGTTTTCACAAAAATTTTAAATATTCCAGTGATTTCAAACGAATACAAAAGATTTCAGAAAAATTTCACAAATATTTCACAAAGATTTCATAAATATTTCAAAAGGTTTCAAAAATTTTCATAAAGTTTTAAAAGATTTCAAATATTTCCAAGGATTTCTAAGATTTTACAACAATTTTTTAATATTTCAAAAGATTTCGCAGAAATTTCAAGATTTCACAAAGATCAAATGTTTATATTTTCAGTCATATAATTTTATCAATGTTTAGTATGTTGAATTTTTCATTGTATGTATTTGTAACTCGAGTTCACATTTGAATACTGTACATGGGATCGTGAGTAAATTACTTAGGCGGGGCATAAGTACCTGTTTTGTCTCTCCCGTAATAGATTATCTACGACTGCTGCGATTATTGCGTATGTGATTCAAATGCCTTATTATATTTATCGTCATTCCATTCGTAAAACAAACATATGCATGTATTACGTGCACTATGTGAGAATTTATATACTCCAATCGGAAATCTTGTAATAAATTCTGAAATTCCTTCACATCAAACTTTTTCATACGATAGAAAGCGTCTTCCTTTAGTTGATTTCATGACCTTAATTGACATCATATAAAAACTTTTCTTTTACATAAGAATATCATTTTTAATGTACCTTTCAACCATCGTTGAAATAAATTAAAACTCTTTGCAATGGTTCTTTTGTATATGTTGCTTTCTATTTGAATAAATCGCCACTCGGTAAAATTCATTTAAAGTGTGCAACTTTCAAGAACAATTCACCACTAAATTTTTTATCTCTTGAGATTTTGGATCTTCTTTTTTCATTTATCGTTAAGTCTCAAATCTAAATTATTTAAATTAGTTGTTTTATTTCCTAATTATTATTTAGATTCTGATATTTTAAAAAATGCGTATCATAAAAGTTGCACTTTGAATAACCGTAAAAAAACGTTTTCTGCAGCATCTGCGGTCACTCTTTGTCACAGTTCATTCAATAGCGGAAATTCGCATCATTCACACCAATATGGTGCCGCACATTGCGGTCACTATTCTTACTTCACCTGTCGTTGAGTACTTGCGCAATTGACACCACGAAAACCTTTTTCAACCGCAAAATTATTTTTCTATATATTTCCATGCTTTGCGTTGTAAATATTACTTTTCTCAAATTGAATATAACCTAATAGTCCTAATAGCTTAGCTGTCATCAGTTTTTCTCACTTGGCTTTATTTGTTGTAAAAAAATATATTGGAAGTACATTAAAAAACATAAACTTAAAAAAGTCAAATTGTTTAACAAAATTGCAGAAGAAGGCTTAAAAAGAATTATGTTTCAAAAAAATCAGTTTTTCAAAAACATGTATGCTCGAGAAAGTCAGTTTGAGTAACGTAATTGCACAAAAGGAGTTCATATGTGAGAAATATGTTTCTAAAACAACATTATAATCGGCTCATTAGAGACAGTTATATGCCAATTGAAAAAAGAAGCCTTTTAGACTTCTTCATCAGCGAAATTTTTTATAGGAAACTAATAGGGAATATTTGTATGTTATGCTAATATTAAATAAAAATATAGGTATGAGCATATACTTCATATTAGTTTCCTGTAAAAAAACTTGCCTGATGAGGAAGCCTACAAGGCCTCGTAACATATTGGATCGTGGTAGTGTAAAAAATACGGATAAATAATTATTTAACCAAACCACCTCGGTAGTTTGGTTGTCTCTTTTCTTTTTTCTCTCTCTTTTTTCAATGTTGCCATATAACTGTCTCTAATGAGCCGATTACAATGTTGTTTTAGAAACATATGTCTTTCATTTCAACTGATTTCGTGCAGTCATATTACATAAATTGACTTTCTTGAGCATATGTTTTTTGAACAATTGATTATTTTAAAATGTACTTCTAAATATTTATTAAACAGAGACATTAAGCCATAGACCCTGTTGTCGTTCTCTAGAGGTCAGTTCTTTGTACTGTCCTCAAAATTTTGATTCTTGGTCAACTCTAAAAAATGTATGGTTTTTTTTTAGACAGGGTTATATCTGTTTTAACCCAAAAAGATGAGCCCATAGCAGGTTGTAAAAAAATTAAGAATTACTAGAAAATCTACTTGACGATGTTAGGATGGTATATTACGCAGGTACTATACGCATTCCAACAAAGCATTACTGATAAGAGTATTATCGCTCCCTGGATATATCACTTCTCAGTAGCGTAATAACTCTGAGTAAAAAAATAACAAACCTGGACGTGACGGAAATGTTTTTAGATAGATGTGTTTCGTGTCATGATAAAAAGAATTCGAATTTCTAATTACATTAGTTACATACAACAAACTGCGTAATGTTTTAAACTTCAACTGTCATTCAAATCTTTAAAAAAATTCGGTGCTGAATTAATTATAGTAATCTTGAAATTCATTCATTCATTTTTTCCACATTGAAGCTTCTATATTTCTGCTCACTTATAGCTTGATTTTGTCTTTCGATTTTTTTTAAACCACCCAGTTTGGCCCATTTTTTTGGAAATTGTGTTTCCACTTGAAGTTGTTCACAATGGAAGAATTTTCAATTGAAAATCTATAATATTAAATAAATTTCAATTTTAAATCTT
>JAUELO010000366.1:3403682-3418204 GCA_032357855.1 Amphibolips quercusostensackenii
AGATCCCGATCAGGACAAAGAGAATGATCCTAAAAACGATGTATCTATTAAAAAAGTCCGTTAAAAAGGCGACGTCTCAGTATTCCAAAAAAGAAGCAAGAAGACCAAACAAAAAGACATGTATCTGAAGAAGGAGACTTCATTTTAATTGACGACGTAAATATAGCAAATTTGATAAGCCTTCGGATAGGCAAAGTTTTTCAAGTCATTAACAAAGTCATACTCCAGGTTGCATTTATGCAGAAAAAAAATTTGAAGAAAAATACCTTTTTTACATTTACGAAGACTTCCGAGATAAAAAATGTATCACGAAAGAACGTGCGTTCAGTATTGAAAGTTTCTTCTCAGCTTCGTGGTAATTTTTCGTTCCTGAGTGTCAAAAAAGTCGAGATTTCATGGCAATTTACTTCATTTTTTGTCAACATGTTAGGTAATTAAGATATCATTAGTTAATCATTTTTATCAAATGAAGAAGCTAGTACAATGAAGAAATATGGTTTAATCAATGCAAAGTAGAATTAAAATGGTTGAAATCCAGTGAAGTCACAGTAATATTAAACATTTATTTTATGTTTTTAATATTTTTATTTCTTATTTATTTTATTTCTTATTTATTTTATTTCATTTATTTCTTATTTATTTTATTTTATGGTTCAGATTAAAGTCACCATAAATCAATGAAGTCACTGTGCATTCAGCTAGCATGATAGAGCCCAATAAGAAACCCCAACTATTTTTGTTTTTAAACTTATTCTTTTTGTTTAAAAAGTGTACCATTAAATTTTTTATTTATAATTAATCTTTATTGGTTGAAAAGTTTACTATTTAGTTGAAAGTGTATTTATTTTGTTAAAAATCTAATTGTTTTGTTCAAAAGTCGTCTTGTTTGATCGAAACTTTAATTTTTTTTTGGTGTATTCACCTTTTTTGGTTGATACTTTATCTCTTTTGATAGAAAATTTGTTCATTTTGTTGAAAATTCAACTTTTCGGTTTAAAAAATCTAATGTTTTCTAAAAAATTCTTCTTTTTGGCTAGAAAATTTTGCAACTAGTATCATTGCACTTTTTTAGTCTTCTTCTTTGATGGAAAAGTCCACTATCATACTTCTGTTTCAGAAACCATCTCTTTTGTTTAAACTTTTTAAAAAAATATTTAGCTATTTTTTTAAACTGTCCTCATTTTTAATCGAAAATTCCACTGTTTTTTTGAACATTCATATTTTTTTAAAAGAAAATTCATCCTTTTGGATTAAAAATCCATCTTCTGCAAAATGTGTCTTTTGAGCTTGAAAATTCCTCATGTGCTTCCTCATGTCGATTATATTTTTAGTTACAAAATTTACTATTTTGGTCGAATTTCAACAATTTGGCCAAAAAGCTATTCTTTTTGGTTGAAAATTCAACTCTTTTCTTGAAAATTGCTTTTTTTGGGCTATTTTTGGAAAAATTTGTCTTTTTGATTAAAAATTTCATCTGTTTGAGGATTCAACAATTTTTTTGAAAATTCGTTTTTTTCTAGTTAATTTAACTTTTTTTATTGTTTTGTTGACGATTTATAATTTTATTTAAAAATTCGTTTTTTTTTCGTAAAAAATTAGTTATTAAACTGAAAATTGAACTATTTTAGTTAAAGATTCATCATTTAAGTTAAAAATTCATCTCTTTAATTGAAATTTTAAACATTTTGTTGAGAAATTATATTTTTTAATTGAAGAATTTAACTGTATCAGTAAAGTTTGAATAAATTTGTTAAATTTCTTTGTTTGAAATGTCCTATTTTTTTGTTGAAAATTAAACTGATTGGAAATTTACTTTTTTGTAGGAAATTCAACTGTTTTACAGAAAATTCGTATTATTTATTAAAAATTCAATAATTTGGTTGAACTTCTTTTCCTGTTTTGACTGAAAAATTTTTATTTGGCAAAAATTCAACTCCTTTGGTGGGAAATTTGACTATTTTGGTGAATAATTCTTTTTCTTTTGTCGAACAAATTTTTTATTTAAGAATTAAAATTTTCCATTTTTGGTTGTAAATTTTAATATTTTAGTTGAAAATTTATGTATTTTCTTGAAAATCCATCTTTTTGGTAGAAAAAAAATCTTCTTGGTTTAAAATTCTTTTTTTTTTTAAATTCATCTCTTTTGATAGAAGTTCAATTTTTTTTAAATATCAACTTTTACTTTTTTCTCGTTGAGAATTCAGTATTGTATTTTGAAAATTTAATCATTTTATTGAAAATTGAAATCTTTGGCTGAAAATTAAATTATTTAGTTGAAAATTTGTGTTGGTTTACATATAAACGATTACATTTTTTGTTTATAATTAATTTTTTTGTTAAAAATTTAGCTGTATTCTAAAAAATTCGTCCTAAATCACTGGGAGTTGATTAAGTCTTAATTGGCACACTTCCTGTATAGAACGTAAAGCGCCACACTGGGTCAGATGGACCCACCACCAACTTCAAGTGCTTGCTGCAACCACAGAATGCATTTTTTTGGTCTGTAGAAATTAATTCATTTTTTTAACTCCTTAAAATTAGGAGTGAATAGTTTTGGAATAGATATAAATAAATTAAAATAGTTTATAAATTTAAAATCGGTAGAGAATATCAAAAAATGCGTTTTTACACAAAGTTAGATAACTTTTTTAATTTTTATTATTTTTGCACCAAAATTGAACTGATAACTCTTCAAACGATGCAATTCCATATAAAAATAAACATAATAGTGTATGCTGTAAAAAAGGTATTAATTTGAGCCGAAAGGTGTTTTTTTTTTGAAAAACTTCAAATTAGGTTTTTCATTTTATTTTTTATTTTATGCCCTTTGTTTTGGCGTTTAAATGGAAGGTATTGAAAAGAAATTTCGCTGGGTCATCTAGACCCGTTGTGCTGGTTAAGGGTTAAAATCGCCTGCAATCACTGGAATTTAATTTAACGTCTGAAAAACTTGACATTTAATATGCTGAGAATGTAAAAACCGTCGGGATGAAAATCTGTGCTTATTTAACAGTGGCAAAACCGATTTTACGATCTGGAGATGATGATCCACTTTAAATAATTTGAAACCAGAGCTGTAAAATCTAAAGAGGCTAAAAGCCGCCTTCTTCGCCGAAAGAGCGGGGGCGGCAAAAATTCAGCAGACCAGACATTTAAAAAAGCAGACCGTTCAAGTGGCTGCGAAGTTCAACGCTCTAGCGCGTTTTAATTGCATCCATTACTTGCGTCACTTCTCGAAAGAACAAGTACACTCGGATGTACCTTTTTTCAACGTTTGCCGCACATCACAATTATGCTAACTATATAATTTTTACTTTATTTTACATCCAGTATTTAAATCTATACCTTGAACGTGAAGTTACACTATTTTTAGGATATAGAGCATACATGACTTTTAAATCGAGGTCAGCTTATGTATTCGACATTGTTGCATCGATCTTTAACATTCATGCCTGATTAATAGGGGATTCTTTCTTTAAGATAACAAAAAATATTTTCGAATTTAAACACTAGGATGGTCCAAAAATTTGACTTTCGATTTTTGGTTATCAATCCTCCCCAATTTGTTCGTTTTCTGAAAAAAGAAAAAGAAAAAAAAAGAAAGCCCGTGTCCCGGGGCTTTTAAAATTAACGTGGGGTTCCAAATAGGAAAATCTCCGGTTTCAAAAAATAGAAAAAGAAGTACTTGTTACAGGTTGTCCAGCGACCTTGAAAACCTTGAAAAACTGGAAATCTCCTTAAATTTTCGATGAGAGTCTAGAATTTTACTTTTTTTTTGCTTTTAAAACAAATATTTTGTTGAAAGGCAAAGAGTAATTTAAATCTTTTAATATATTATGAAAGAAACATCTTGTTATAAGAAATTTCCCTACTGAAAAGTTTTTTATTTAATCAAGATATAATTTATCTCTTGTTTCAAAAAATTTATAAGGATTTCAAAAGATTTCAAAAATTTCAAAGATTTCAAAACATTTCAAAGATTTTAAACGATTTCAAATTTGTTTAGAAATTTTCAAAAGATCTTACAAAGATTTCGAATCTTTTAATGATCTCAAACGAATACAAGAGATTTCAGAAAACTTTCACAAATATTTCAAAGAATTCATAAAGATTTCAAGAATTTAAAAAATTTTAAATGGTTTCAAATTTTTTTAAAGATTTCAAAATATTTTACAAAGATTTCAAATATTTCAGTGATTTCAAACGAGTACAAAATATTTCAGAATTATTTCTGAAATATTTGAAAGAACTTATAATGGTTTCAAAATATTTTAAAGATTTAAAAATATTTAAAAGGATTTTTCACATTTCACAAAAATTTCATGGATTTCAAAGATTTTGAAAAGGCGTGCACACCAAATTTCAAAGATTTCACAAAGATTTAACAAAGATTTAACAACAATTTCACAAACATTTAGCAACAATTTCACAAAGATTTAAAAGCTTTCAAAATAATGAAAGGATTTTAATGATTTGAGAAAGGGTACAGTACAGTATACCGGATTCCAAAGATTTCTAAAAATTTCAAAGATTTCAAATAATTTCAATAGGTTTTAAAACATTTCAGAAGATTTCAAAAGATTTCACAAAGATTTCAAATAATTCAATGATTTTAATGAATGAAAAAGATTTCACAAACAATGATTTTAGAAAGATTTCACAAAGATTTTTAAAAGATTTCAAGGATTCCAGATATTTGAAAAAGGCGTGTACACTAGATTTCAAAGATTTCACAAAAATTTCGAACATTTTACACAGATTTTCAAACTTTCAAACTATTTCAAGGATTTCAAAAATTTTTGAAAGTATATAAACCAGATTTCTAAGATTTCAAAAAAATTCAAATATGCCAGTGATTTAAAACGAATACAAAATATTTCAAAAAAAATCCACAACTCATAAGGGTTTCAAAAGATTTCAAGAATTTCGAAGATTTCAAAAAGGGTACTACGGTACACCAGATTTGAAAGATTTGAAAAAATTTCGAAGACTTTAAACTATTTTAAAATGTTTCTACAAATTTGATAATATTTCAAATATTTTTTTAATGATTTTAAACGAATACAAAAGATTTCACAATCAGAGATTGAAGAAAGATTTCACAAAATATTTCAAAGAATTCACAAGAATTTGAAAAGATTTCAAGAATTTCAGAAATTTCAAAAAGATTTACACCAGATTTCAAAGATTTCAAAGCAATTCAAAGATTTTAAACGATTTTAAATTTGTTTAGAAAATTTTAAAAGATTTTACAAGGATTTCAAACGAATACAAAAAGATTTTAGAAAGATTTCACAAATATTTCAAAGAATTTATAAAGATTTCACAAAATTTCAAGAATTTCATAGATTATAAACTATTTTAAAACGTTTCTACAAATTTGAGAATATTTCAAAAGATTATAATAATTTTAAACGAATACAAAAGATTCCACAAAAAAAGTTAAATCAAGATTTCACAAAATATTTTAACGAATTCGTAAGGATTTGAAAATTTTTTAAGAATTTCAAAGATTTCAAAAAAAGTACCGTACACTAGATTTCAGAGATTTCAAAACAATTCAAAGATTTTAAACAATTTCAAATTTGTTTAGAAAATTTCAAAACATTTCACAAAGATTTTAAACGAACACAAAAGATTTTAGAAAGATTTCACAGATATTTTAAAGAATTCATAAAGATTTCAAAAGATTTCAAGAATTTTAAAGATTATAAACTATTTCAAAATGTTTCTACAAATTTTAGAGTATTTTAAAAGATTTAAATGACTTTAAACGAATACAAAATATTTCACAAACTAAGATTAAAGACAGATTTCACCAAATATTTTAACGAATTCATAAGGATTTGAAAAGAATTCAAGAATTTTGAAGATTTCAAAGAAGTTTTACCAGATTATAGAGATTTCAAAACAATTTAAAGATTTAAAACGATTTCAAATTTGTTTAAAAAAATTTCAAAAGATTTGATAAAGATTTCAAACGAATACAAAAGATTTCAGAAAGATTTCACAAATATTTCAAAGAATTCATGAAGATTTCAAAAGATTTCAAGAATCGCAAAGATTATAAACTATTTCATAATTTTTTTACAAATTTGATAATATTTTGAAAGATTTTTTAATGATTTCAAAGGAATACAAAAGATTTCACGAAAAAAGATAAAAAAATGATTTCACAAAATATTTTGAAGACTTCACAAGGATTTGAAAAGAATTCAAGAATTTCGAAGATTTCAAAAAAGTTTCACCAGAATTCAGAGATTTCAAAACAATTCAAAGATTTTAAACGATTTCAAATTGGTTTAGAAAATTTCAAAATATTTTACAAAGATTTTAAACTAATACAAAAGATTTCAAAAAGATTTTACAAATATTTCAAAGAATTTATGAAGATTTCAAAAGATTTCAAGCATTGCAAGATTATAAACTATTTCAAAATGTTTCTACAAATTTGAGAATATTTCAAAAGATTTCAGTGACTTTAAACGATTACAAAACATTTTACAAACAAAGATTAAAGACAGATATTACCAAATATTTTAAACAATTCATGAGGATTTGAAAAAAATTCAAGAATTTCGAAGATTTCAAAAAAAGTTTCACCAGATTTCCGAGATTTCAACACAATTCAAAGATTTTAAACGATTTCAAATTCGTAAGATTTCAAACCAACACAAAAGATTTCAGAAAGATTTCACAAATATTTTAAAGAATTCATAAAGATTTCAAAAGGTTTAAAATGATTTTAAGAATTTCAAAGTTTTTAAATGATTTCAACAATTTTAAGAAGATTTTAAAAGATTTTACAAAATTTTTTAATATTCCAGTGATTTCAAATGAATGCCAAAGATTTCAGAATTATTTTACAATTTTTGAAAAAAAAATTCATAAGGATTTCAGAAGATTTCAAGAATTTCAAAGCCTTTAACATGGTAACAGTATATCAGATTCAAAATATTTTAAAACATTTATAAGATTTTAAACAATTTTAATTTTTTTAGAAGATTTTAAATATTTTAGTGATTTCAAATGAATACAAAAGATTTCAGAAAGAGTACACAAATATTTCAAAGAATTTCTAAGGATTTCAAAAGATTTCAAGTATTTCAAAGGTTTCAAAAAGGTAACAGTACTTAGATTTCAAAACATTTTAAACGATTTCAACATTTTTTTAGAAGATTCTAAAAGATTTCACAGAAATTTTAAATCTATCAATGATTTCAAACGAATACAAAAGATTTCAGATAGATTTCATAAATTTAAAGAATTCATAAGGATTTCAAAAAATTTCGAAAGATTTTACAAAAATTTCCGAAAGTTTTCAAACCTTTCATAAAGATTTGAAAAGTTTTAAAAATTCGAAAGAGGCGTTTACACCAGATTTAAAATATTTCCCAAAGATTTTGAACATTTCAAAAAAAATTTACAACTTTCAAAAGATTTTAAGGACTTAAAAACATTTCAAAGATTCGAAATAATATTAAAATTTTATAGAAGAGTTAACTTTCTTTTTCAAAGTTCGTCTTTCCCGGTTTAAAAGTTAACTGTTTTCTAAAGCATTCTACTTTTTATTGAAAACTTAAATCTTTCGTTGAAAATTCGTCTTTTTATGTAGAAAATTAATCTTCTTTTTTGGAAATTCATCCACTTGGTTGAGGATTTCACTATTTTGTTAAAATTTCGTCTCTTTCGTTGAATTCAACTGGTTGAAAATTTCTCTTTTATCATTGAAAAGTAATTTTTGAAACTAAAAATGTAGCTGTTTCTTTTTTTGCTGAAAACGTATATTTTTTACTTAAAAATTCAACTATTAGGTTGAAAATTTAATTATTTTAATAAAGATTCAACTATTTTGTAATGTCATTTTTTTGGTCGAAAATTCGTCCTTTTGGATTGAAAATTCATATTTTATGGTAGAAAAGTCATCATTCTTGGTTTGAAATTAAATTTTTGGTTGAAAATTTTTAAATTAACTTTTTTGTTGAAAATTCAACTGTTTTCGAAAAAAATCGCTTTTTCGACTTAAAAAATCGCCTATTTTGTTAAAAATCAAAGTTTTTGTTAAAAATTCTTTTCTTATGCTTGAAAGTTAAATATTTGGTTGTTATTGGAACTGTTTGGTTGCCGACGAGTCATAAAAAGAAGAAAAAAATATAAAAAAGGAGCCGGATTTTCTTATTTTTAGAACCCACATAGTCGTTCCTTTATTCTGAAGAAGTTCTGTTATGACGCAGGGTTGACGTAGTTACACTAATTGCGGCTATGACCAGACTTGTGCAATTTTTTTTTTACATTATCATAAATAAAGTCTTTATATCTGCTTTAAAATAAATTTTTCTTTATTTGAATGTATTCAAATAATTTTCTCATTACGTTTTTCACATTGAGATTCGCGTATCGATGTATATAAAACAAGATGAAAAAGTGCTTCGGAAAGCAAATGTACCTACTCGTATCTGAGGAAAAATCCCATTACGCCCTGAATGATGATGCTGAGTAGCTAAAAGAGAGATTTTGTCGTATAAAGATTTTTGTCAGTTACGAGGTACGCAATTTCCTTATTAACGACCAAAATTTTTTTTTTTATAAATATAATTTGATTTATTTGGTAAAAATTTTTACAATCTTTAGTGTATTTTCGAACTTTAAAATATAATCTTCATCCATCTACTTCAAGTTTTGTACGAGGTCAGTGTTGGCAGTAACTTACAAGAAACTAAGTTACTGAAAATTTACGTTATTTGTAACATTGTGTTTTTGGTATACCTGCTTTTTTGGTGAATTGATTCCTTTGATAACGACTCAAAATTTCTTTTTTTTTTTTAATATAATTTGATTTATTTTGTAAAAAACTTTACAATCTTTAGTTTATTTTTGAACTTTAAAATATAATCTTTATCCATTTACTTTAAGTTTTGTACGAGGTCAGTGTTGGAAATAACTTACAAGTAACTAAGTTACTGAAAATGTACCTTTTTTGTAACTTTTAGGGTAACTTCGTTACTACCTGAAAAAGTAACTTTTAACGATTTTTGCAGTAACTTGGAACATTAATTTAAGTTACTTTAAAGTTACTTTGTGTTTTTTGTATATCTGCTTTTTTGGGTTGAATTAATAGCAACTTTTCTATTTTCCGGTCAGAATTCATCAATTTTGATTGAAAATTTAACTATTTGGTTGAAAATTGGTGTATTTTGATTGGAAGTTTAACTATTCGGTTTGAAAGTAACTTCTTGTTGAAAATTCATATTTTCGATTTAAAAATGAAACGGTTTTGTAGAAAATTTGTCTTTTTGGTTTGAAAATTCATTAATTTAGTGAAAATTTTCATTCTTTTTTTATTCAAAATTATGCTTTTTCGTATCAAAATTCATCTCTTTTGGTAAGAAAATCTCATTTTTTTTGTTTTTTAATATTCAATTATTTTGGTAAAAAATTATTAATCTGATTTGGTTGAAGATTCAGCTATTCTGCTGAAAAATTGTTTTTTTTTCGTTACAAATTGATATATTTTAAAAAAAAATTTATTTATCTGGTAGAAAATTCATCTAGTTGGTTAAAAAATAACAAACATTTTTGTTGATTTTTTTGTTTGTTTTAAAATTCAACTCTTTTATCGAAAATCGTTGTTTTAAATAATTTTTTAATAATTCAGTCTTTTGGTAAAAGATTCATAATTTTAGTTAACAATTAATATCATTTGTGGAAAATTTACCTGTTTTGTTTTATATTCTTTTTTTTTGTAGAAAATTCAACCATTTGGTTAAAAATTAACTTTTATGTTGAAAATTCATCCTTTGATTTTCATCCTTCTTTTATTATAATTCATCAGTTTTTGGTTTGAAAAATCATCTCTTTTGGTTCAAAAATGTCTGGAGAGGATTCAGCTATTTTGTTGGAAATTTGTCTTGTGTGGTTGAAAATGTAACTGCTTTGTTAAAATTTAACTACTTTGTTAAAAATTCATTTGTTTGGTTGAAGATTTATAATTTTAGATGGAAATTCATTTTTTTGGTTAAAAATTTAACTGTTTTGTTTCAAATTTATTTTTTGGTGAGGCGTAGAAAATTAAACTATTTGGTTAAAAATTAACTTTTTTGTTGAAAATTATTATTTTCGGTATGAAAATTTAACTATTTGAAAATTTAACTCATTGTTAAAATAATTTGTTAAAATTTCAGTTGTATGGTTGAAGAGTCATAATTTTGTTCTAAATTCGTCTCTTTTTTTGAAAATTGAACTATTTTGTTTTAAATTCTTTTTTTGGGAGGGGTGAGGAAGAAAATTAATCTATTTGGAAATCTATGGAAATTTAACTCTTGTTGAAAATTCGTCTTTTTGATTTGCAAATGGTAGATAATCCAACTACTTCGTAGAAAATTAACTTTCTGTTGCAAATTAATATTTTCGGTATGAAAATTTAACTTTATTTGTAAATTAATGTATTTTTAAAAAAAGTCAACTATTTGGTTAAAAAGTATATTGTTTGTTGAAAATACATCCTTTTGGTTAAAAAATTAAACTACTTTGTTTAAAAGTGTTGTTTTTTATTTGAAAAATCATCTCTTTTGGTGAAAAAAATTCTGTAGGCAATTTAGATATTTTGTTGAAAATTCCTCTTTTCTGGTTGAAAATTTAACTACTTTGTTATAAATTCAAATTTTTGGTTGAAGATTCACAATTTTAGTTATAAATTAATTTATTTTGTTGAAAATTAACTTTTTTGTTAGAAATTAATTTTATGTTATGAAAATTCAACTATTTGTTTAAAAATTTATGTATTTTGTTAAAAAAAATTATCTACTTAGGTAGAAAATCTAACTATTTGGTTGAAAAGTAACTTTTTGTTTGAAAATTCAACTCTTTTGTTCAAAATTATTATTTTTGGTTTCAAAAATCATCTTTTTTGGTAAAAAAATTTTTATAGAGGATTTAAGTGTGTTTTTTTTTAAATTCGTCTTTTCTGCTTGAAAATTAAACCGCTTGGTTAAAAGTTGAACTACTTTTTTAAGAATTCAAGTGTTTAATTGAAGATTCGTAATTTTAGTTGAAAATTCATCTCTTTGATTGAAAATTAGATTATTTTGTTTCAAATTAGTTTTTTGTTTCAGGTAGGAAACTGAAATATTTTGGTAAAAAATTCGTTGAAAATTAACTTTTATCTTGAAAATTTAACTCATTGTTTGAAAATTGGTCTTTCTGGTTTGAAAATTAATATTTTTGGTGTCAAAATTCAAATCTTTTGTTGAAAAGTGTTGTTCTTGGTTTGAAAATTCATCTCTGTTAATACAAAAAAATTCTGTAGAGTATTTAGCTATTTTGTTGAAAATTCATCTTTTTTAGTTGAAAATTTAGCTACTTAGTTGACAGTAAACTAATTTGTTAAAAATTAATTTTTTGGTTGAAGATTCGTTAATTTAGTTGAAAATTTATCTCTTTAGTTAAAAAGTTAACTATCTTGCTTCAAATTCTTCTTTTTTTTTTGGGGGGGGGGGGGGGTAGAAAATTAAACTTATTTAGTTAAAAATTAACTTTTTTTAGAAATTCAATCCTATTTTGGAAAATTCGTCTTTTTGGTTTGAATATGGTAGAAAATTTAACTACTTCGTTGAAAATTAACTTTTTTTGTTAAAAATTAATATTTTTAGTATAAAAATTCAACTCTTTTGTTGAAAAGTGTTGCTTTTGGTTTGAAAAATCATCTCTTCTGGTAACAAAATTTCTGTGGAGGATTTAGCTATTTTGTTGAAAATTCGTCTTTTCTGGTTGAAAATTTAACTGCTTGGTGGAAAATGTAACTACTTCTTTAAAAATTATTATTTTTTTTAATTAATATTTTTGGTCAGACTGACTGGGATGTTGATATCTTTTGGACAAATCTTCAATATATGTACTTAAAAAAATAAATGGAAAGAGATTAATGATAGAGGATAAAGAGGCAATGTCTGGACCAATTAGTTCTATTCAAAGAGTTAAATGCAAGTCTTGGAAAGGTTTCGAATGATTTGAAAAGCGACTCTCTCGAGACATTTTGCGAGTTTGCGATTGTGCAAAAAAGACTGGAGAGAACTTGAAGGCGTTTTCTATGTGCAATCAAGTGAATTTTTCTCTCGCTTGCTTTCAAAACTAACCCTCCAATTAAGATAAAAGCAAATTATTGGGTCACTGCTTTGATAAAAGAAAAAAAGATAAAATCGATACGAAAGTCAAGATGTTATTATAATTCAAGAGATTTTCAAATTAAACATTTCTTACTTCAAAAAGCGTCAATTTTTTTCCTTTTTAACTTCTTTAAGTTTAAAACATAAAATTTAATGGATTTATTTTTAAAATACTCGAACTTGAACGTATTCTCTTAAAAAGTTATTTAGAGCTAAAAATATTTTCACCAAAACGAGTTTCACGACGGGAATGAAATTTACATAAATATGACAAAACCTGATAAATGATTTTTTATTTAATGTTTAGACGATCGAAAAATATAAAAATCAAAATCTGAAATGATTGAATCTACAGTTTTGCGAAAGAGAAAAAAAATGTCTGACTTAATTGAGTTACTTTTGTTCTTATAATATTTATTTCAGAAATCAAATGTAATTTTATTTGTTAATTGAAGTATTAAAAAATTTAAAAAAATGTTATTCCAAATTTGTATTTTGTGTTCAGAATTATTTTTCCCTTCAAATAGAAAAACTACACGCGCGCGAACCGCGCAATTGACGATGCTAGTCGAATAAAAATCTTCCAAAACTAACCGCTTTGTGTAAACAAAATTCCTTCCTTGGAATATTGAAATCTGATTTATTTTAAGCTGAAACTTAAATTTAAAGTAAATTTTATCATTTCAGTAAATGACAAATTGCGTGTTATATCATTTACTTCTATGAAATTTAGCTTATTTAGTGGTAGATTGAGTGACCACTAACCAACCTGAAATCAAATATTGATTTCACGTGTCCTTTTTAGAATGACCACGCATGTACATAACCTCGTATGTATACCATCCATAAGCAAATATATGATTGGACTCGTAGCATTCGTGACCTCAAGTATTAACCTCAATACCCCCAGTGACCAGTTCAATTCGTGAGCCATCCTCTTCTCTTTATTCAAACCATAATAAAATAGATTTCGGTCAAAGTAATTAATTTCTTTCTGCCGATAGGTCATCCACTCACGGCAATGATTAGTCAATTAAGACATTGTCGATAAAGAACACGCAGAAAAAAAATTTCCTTCAACCAAAAAAACAGTTTTCTTGGATATACATCAAGATTTGTTTGAATCCAACAAATTTTGGTTGATTCAACAAAATATTTGATTGATGCAACCAATTTTTTTGTTGAATCAACCAAATACTTCTTTTTTATTTCAGGTGTTGAATTTTGTTGATATACTGGTCCATCTAATCCTTTGAAAGAAACCATCTGTATAGTTAGTTTGTTACATTGTTGTATCTTGTTTCAAACATGTTGTATAATTAGCTGATGTTAATTGATGTTCACTAGGTAAAAATTAATTTAGATATTGAATTTCGTTTGAATACTGGTCCATCAAGTCCTATGAAAGAACACATCTGTATAGTTAGTTTGTTTTGTTGTTGTATCTTCTTCCAAACGTATTGTATGATAAGTTGATGTTAATTAATGTTGACCAGGTAAGAATTGATTTAGATGTTGAATTTTGTTGGGATACTGGTCCATCCAATCCTTTGAAAGAACCCATCTGCACAGTTGGTTTGTTCCATTCTTTTATCTTCTTCCAAACATGTTGTATAATTAGCTGATGTTAATTGATGTTTACTAGGTGAAAATTAATTTAGATGTTGAATTTTGTTAGTATAGTGGTCCATCTAACCCTTTGAAAGAACCCATCTGTATAATTTGTTTGTGCTATTGTTGTATGTTCTTCCAAACGTATTCTATGATTAGCTGATGTTAATTGACATTGACCAGGTAAGAATTAATATAGAAGATGTTGAATTTTGTGGGTATACTGTTTCTTCTAATCCTTTGCAAAAACTCATTTGTACAATTGGTTTGTTCCATTGTTGTATCTTCTTCCAACCGTGTTGTATAATTAGCTGATGTTAATTGATGTTTACTAGGTAAAAATTAATTTAGAAGATGTTGATTTTGTTCGTATAGTGGTCCACCCAATCCTTTCAAAGAACCCATCTGTATAATTAGTTTGTCCTATTGTTGTATGTTTCTGCAAACGTATTCTATGATTAGCTGATGTTAATTGTCATTGACCAGGTAAGAATTAATATAGAAGATGTTGAATTTTGTGGGTATAATGTTCCTTCCAATTCTTTGCAAAAACTCATTTGTACCATTGGTTTGTTCCATTGTTGTATTTTCTTCCAAACGTGTTGTATAATTAGCTGATGTTAATTGATGTTTACTAGGTAAAAGTTAATTTTAAAGATGTTGAATTTTGTTGGTATAGTGGTCCACCCAATCCTTTCAAAGAACCCATCTGTATAATTAGTTTGTCCTATTGTTGTATGTTTCTGCAAA
>JAUELO010000366.1:3423447-3433789 GCA_032357855.1 Amphibolips quercusostensackenii
CCGTAGCTTAGTGGGTAGAGCACCAGACCGGCAATCTGGAAGACCTGGGTTCGGATCCCAGCGGAGCTAGAGAGCAAATTTTTTCATAATTAAAAAAAAAATAAATAAATAAAAATCAATATTTTAATATTGATTTTAGACCAGTAGACAAAAAAAAAAGTTAACATCACAAATTAATTTCTGATAAGAATTTCTGAGCATAAAAAATTTTTTCACAGGGTCGAATGAAGCCACAAATAGTTACGTTTTTCTATGAAAAAAGTTAAATAAAATTTAGTATGATTCAAAGGTGTAAGTCGCTTTCCCAGAAAATGGACAAATTGCTTTAGAGCTCTTTCCATTCCATAGGTATATCTATACATATGTGCCATTTCGTTCAACTTTGCCAATTGCCTTTTTCATCTGCGACCCTTGTGTCGCAAAAGAACGAAGGTTCATCCTCAAAAAAAAAAAAAAAATAATAAAAAAAATAAACAGGAAAAGAAGAAAGTGATGTCTCTCATGACAATCCAGTTGCATTTCTCATTATTTTTGTCCACATTCTTCCTTGTAAAATTTATTTAAAAAATTACATGTCTTCATAATTATTGAAAAAAATAAAGCTATCCAAAATCGATAAGTTGATCAAATAAAATGAAAATAAACAAAAAATATATATATATCTTATTTATTAATAAAAATGAGACCTAGAAAATCTAGGTCAGCATTAAAAACTTACATGCTGCAGAAACTTTTTATTAAAAATAGATTTTATCTTTTTCCGTGAAACTAGTTTCTTTATTGCAGCCTTTACCTCCGAGCATGAATTTTTTAACGCTTTTTAATTGTTTTTTCTTGTATAAAATTTTTCTTTAGTTTTTTTATTGTGTTTCCATCATATATTTTCTTTTATTGTGGAAAATTGTATTTTTGTTGAGGAATTTGTCTTTAGAATTGAGTCATTCAGGCTCTTACGTAAATTTTTTCAAATTAAAACAGACTGGAATTTGAATAATTAGTTGATTATGAATTCAGTGACGAATCCTTCATATAAGTTAGGGAAAGTTCTTAGCGTAATATGATTATAATGAAAAATTATCTCTAACTGTTCTTGGGTGTTATAAAGAAGTGGATGAAAATACCTTTGACATTTAGCTGAAGATTAGCTACAAAATGAAAGCGCAATAAGTTCCCGAATTTTTTGGTTAATTGATGGTTTTTTTTGTATTGACTCAAGATCGATTTATGTAAAATTTTATGATTGTTTTACCAAAGGTGGTTACGTAAATACAATCAGTTGATGGTCGAAATGTTGAAGTTGGGATAAAGTTTTTCTGTTGATTTTTAATTAACGACTTTTTTGTTAATCTCGAAATAGAAGGATAAAAATATGATTACGCTAAGGCAAAATTTTTTGAGTAATTAAAGAAAGGGAATCATCTTTTTTTTATTCTAACAAAACATTTTTTGATAAATTATTATTTTTATAGTTCTATACATCATACATGCAATAAGAGGTCGTCCATAAAATGCGTTACTAATTTTGTACTATTTTTGAAATTTTTTAATTTTTCAGGATTTTTCACAAAAATAGGGGGTGAATTATTTGGAACAAAATAGTTGAATTTTCAACCAAAAAAAGCTTTTCTAACAAAATAAATGAATTTTTAAACACTCAAAAGACGAATTTTTAACAAGAAAATTAATTTTTAACAAAACAGTTACATTAGAAATGAAATAGTTGAACTTTCCAGCAAAAAAAAAAAGGTCAATTTCAACCAAGAAAGATAATTTTGAACCAAGAAAGATAATTTCGAACCAAAATAGATGACTTTTCTACCATAAAAGATGAATTTTCAATCTAAAAGTACGAAATTTGAACAAAACAGTTGAATTTCCTACCAAAAATGAGGACTTAATTAAAATTGTTGAATTTCCAACCTACAACGGTGCATTATTAGTCAAATTGGCGAAATTAAAAAAAAAAGATTAAAATCCAACCAAAGACAGTTAAATTTTCAACCCGAAAAGTTGAATCTTCAACAAAAGTTTATTTTCAACATAGAAAAATGACTTTCGTACCATAAAAGATGAATTTTAAAAATTTACAGTTTAAAAAATTAATTTTCAAACAAAACGAGTTTCCACCCTGTTGAATTAATTCAAAAAGACGAATTTAAAACCAAACAGTTTAATTTTCTACCAAAATGTTAAATTTTCAGCCGGAAAATATGAATGATAAAAAAATAGCTAAAATTTCAACTAAAATAATGAAACTTTGAAGAAACAAAAAAAGAATTTTTTACAAATTATTTCAACTTTCAAGCAAATAATTAATATTTTAACCAAAACAGATTTTAATTTACCATAAAAAAGTTGAATTCAACCAAAAAGGACGATTTAAAAAAAAAAATTGAATCCTCAACTAAAACAGACTAATTTTCTACCAAACAGTTGCATCTATATCCAAAAAGATTAATTTTCAACCGAAAAGGTTAATTTTTAATCAAGAAGATTAACTTTGTACGAAACAAGTCAAAAGTTTAACAAAAAAAATCAATCCAGAAAGATGATATTTAAAAAAAAATTTATTTTCATACCAAAGAGGCGAATTTAAAAAAAAAATGAATTTTCAATTAAAAGTTGATTTGACAACAGAATACATGAATTCTCAACTAAAGTGATGGATCTTTACATAAAAAAATAAATTTTGTACAAATCATTTCAACCTTCAAGCAAATAATTGACTATCCATCAAAAAATATTTTAAATTGAAATAAAAAACAGTTTAATTGAACCAAAAAAGATGTATGATTTTTTAACAAAAAGGTTGAATTTTCAACTAAACAGTTTGAACTTACAAATAAAAAATATCAATTTCCTACTAAGATTAATTTTCTTCCAAAAAAACAACAACGAATTTTCAGTAAAATGTATGGATTTTTAACCAAATTGTTGAATTTCCAAGACACAAAGGACGAATTTTCTACAAAAGCAGTTGAATTTTGAACCCGAAAATATGAATATCTTTGAAAAAATTATTTTTCATCAAGTAGTTTAATTTTTAAATAAATAGTTCAATTTTCAAAGAAATTGTTTAACTTTCCACCAGAATACTTGAATTTTTAACCAAAAATATAAATTTTCTACCAAGAAGATTGACCTTCTTCCTAATAAGTCGAAACTTCAACAAACCATAAGAATTTTCAACCCGAAAAGACGAACCTTCTACAAAACAGACCAATTTTTAATTAATATAAGTAATCAATTTTTGTAGCCATTTTTTAAAGTAGTTAAAATTTGAATTAAGTGGCACATTTTTCAACCAAAAAATACGATTTTCAACAAATTAATTAAATCTTCAACCAAAACATTAATTTTCCACCGAACAGTTGAATTTTCAACTAAAAAGGATGAATTTTTAACCAAGAAAGATAAATTTTCAACCAAAAAAGGTCACTTCTACCAAAAGACAAATTTTTAACAAAATAGTCGGAACATCATACATATAGATGAATTTTCAATCATGAAAGATAAATTTTAAACCAAATAGTTGAATTTTCAACTTTTTTGGGAACAAAAAATGGAATAGTCGAAATTTTCTGTTTATAAAATTAATTTAAAAAAACGTATTTTTAATCTGTCGAATTAAGACAAAACGACGGTTTTTTAACCAAATACTTTAATTTACACCAAAAAATATGGATTTTCAACAAAAAATATAATTTTTAGTCAATTTTCAACTAAAGTGGTAAATAAGTTGTAGCAATTTTTAAAAAAGTAGTTAATTTTTTAACCAGATAGTTTTTTTCAACCAAAAAATATAAATTTTTAAAAGAATAGTTGAATCTTTAATCAAAACATATTAATTTTAAATCGAACATTTGAATTTTCAGCCAAAAAGGATTAAAGATTCAATTTCCAACAAAAAAAGAAAAATTTTCAATAAAATGCATGAATTTGCAGTCCAATTGAATTTTCAATTCGAAAATATCAATTTTTAATTAACAATACCATATTCGAATAAAAAATGGAAGTTACGTTTTCAGTTTAAAAAATTAATTCTCAAGAACAAAAAAAAACAATTTTCAACAAAACACTTGCATTTCTAACCAAAGTAATTACTTTTTAAATAAAATGATTAATTTTTAACAAAAGAAAATGAATTTTCAAGGAAAGGCTTCAACCGAAAAAATGATTTTTTAACCAAGAAGATTAATTTTCAAAAAATGGAATAGTTACATTTTCACCTAAAATTATGAATCTTAAAAAAAATAATAACAAAGTAGTGCAACTTTCAATTAAGTAGTCTAATTTGTGACCAAAAAAGGTGACTTTTTCTAAAAAATAGTTACATTTTCAACAAAATAATTGAATTATTCAACAAATAGTAAAAATTTTACCCAAACTAAATATTATCTAAGTTCGTGACGTTACTTCCAGTGACCCCCTCCCCCTGTCAATAACTGTAGGCATGATTCAATAATTAATTGGAAAATTTTTAAACTAATATAATTTTTTGTTTTTTGTTACAGGTAAGTCCCCATTGACATGGATATTTTTATTTAAATTTTTACCATGTAGAAGGCGCCCGTGAGTAAAACTATAGTAAATTTACAAATTAATTATTTATTTTAATTTTTTTAAGATATGATCTCACACTACTTTTTCATCTTTGATTCCTTTTTTGTTTTATTAAAGGAAATAGTGGGAAGGATTTAAATATATTAATAATAATGAGGTTTTGATTGGACTGATTCAGTTTTGAAATATCATTTTCGGAAATATGGAAAAACTGAAAAGCAAATTAAAATGTAGCGGTTAAAATTAAAAAAGTAATCAAAGGAAAACCGTCAAAGGACCTTGAATTTTACGAGACCGGGCAAAACTGTACATTTTTAATTTAGAAAATTTTCAGTTGGATAATTATAAAAATAAGTCAACGCTTTTATTCATTTTTCAATCCTATTCCAATTTTGTTCCAGTCTAAAATATTACATTTTTAACCCATTCGATTTAAACATTTTTTTTCAAGAAAAGAACAAATTTTTAATATTTAGCAATATTTTACTGTTTATTTAAAATAAGAAATTATTAATCAAACATTCAAAACCAAACAATTTGAAACTAAATTTTTTGAAATAGAAATCCTTCATTGTTAAAATTTCAGATTACTAAATTTAAACTTTGAATTTTACAGTTTTAATTTACCTATTTTTATAATTTATAATTTTTAAGTATTGAATTTTCTTGTATAATTGAACAATGATTAATTTGAAACGATTTAAAATTTTAAAAATTCAACTTTAAAGTTTTATTTTACAATTCTAATTTAAAAAGAAAGGAAATCAATATTTTGCTAGTAAATTTTTTTTTCATAATTGTAAGAGGAACTTTTCTGTTTTGTACATTTTTATTGAGTTAAAGGCGAGAACATTTTATATTTTTAACATTTTTATTGAGTTTGAAACGACTGAATTTTATTTTTATTGAAATGGCAAAGGGACATTTTATATTTACAAGATTTTTATTGTTTTGGAACGAAGGAAATTTTGGATTTCAGTATTTTATGAATTGGAGGAAGAATAATTTTTTATTTTTAACATTTGTATTGAGTTGAAGGGGAAGAAATTTTGTTTTTTAATTTTCTCTTAATTAGATGAGGGTAATTTTTGTATTGTTAAAAATGTTATGAATTATATTAAGTTAGAAGGGAAGAAATTTCAATTTTAAATTTTTTTTCTGAATTGGAAGTGTGTAATTAATTTTTTTAAAATCCTTATAGACTTATAGACTTATAGTTTTTTCTGAATCAGCGGAGAAACATTTGTCTTTTTTAAAGATTTTTAAATTATTAAATTTTTTTGTGAATTGGAAGAGGCCAATTTTTCTTTTTCGCATTTGAGCTGAAGATGGGAAATTTTTATTTTCAATCTTTTTTCTGAATTGGAAGGAGGTAATTTTTTTTATTTTTAACTTTTCTGTTGACTTAGTCGGGAAGAAATTTCAATTTTCAATTTTTTCCCCTAGTGTACACTGTTAGTGCCGGTAACAAAAAAAATGACCGGTACCGACTATTTTTTTTGCATTTTGCAGGACTTGAACAATTTTTTTAGCAAAATGTAGATTTTTAAGGATTTAAAAAAATGTAGAAGCTTTTCAAGAATTTTGAAAGGTTTCAAGTGAATAATAAAATTTCTTTAAAATTCATGTGTAAATTTAAATTGTTTTATTATTTTGAAAAATGAATTAAAAAAAAAAAAATTACAAAAAAAAATTTCAATTCCTAGGAAAATTAAATTTTTTTTACTGATAAATTTTTTTATGGAAATTCGAATAATTTCAACAATTATTCACAAGGTGTAGAAGTTTTCAAAAGATTGATAAAATGGATTTCAACATTTTAAAACATTTTAAAAACAGTGTAGATTTGACTGATTTGAAAAAAATTAAGAAATTTCTTTTTCCGGAAAATAAACAAATTGGGGGGAATCGATCACCAAAAATCGAAAGTCGAATTTTTACAGGTATAAATTTGGACCACTTTAATTTACACTATTTCTCATCTCTAAAGTCTATTTTTTAATTGTGGACTTTTTGGATGTCCATTTTCAGTACACAACAATTTTTTCGATCTTTAAGAAATTAAATTTGTAATTGCAACGGTAGCAAAGTAGCTTGAGAAACAATGCAAATCATAGTAAGTTTTCCGCACCAATGACCACCCTTTCTAATTTATAAGGGTGAATAATAAAGTATTTTTGCACGCATATCCAATATCCATGTGGTGTAATTTAAACCAAACATTGTTCGGCGCCTGCGCCATTATCACGTGCGCCGCAAGGGATGTGTGTCTGTGTATGTTTGCCAGGCAGGTGCGATTTTGCTGCAGTTTTCTTCAGACGATCGCGTGTGTAGGACGATTGTATTGTTTTTCTCCTGAAATCACAACGCGAGTGCAAAAATGCACCTAAAACATCGATTATTGTTTCCGGTATTTCAGAAATCAAGCCCCTAAAGGTCCGCCCGTAAAAAAATTCTCACCCCTTCCATACAATTCGTAAATTTAAAACTAACTTTTCGCGTATCATATTTATTCAAATTTGTTTTGGTTGTCATATTACACGATGCAGGTCAATTGGGTGTCATATTACACGATGCAGGTCAAATGGGTGTCATATTACACAATGCAGGTCATTTAGAGATTTTTCGAATAAATAAGCCTATAAAGGACTTTTCAACTTAATCGGTGAAACAAGTAGAATCAAAGTTTTTGTTTATCATCGCACGTCAATCGCAAATCTATAAAAGTGAATGAATTTCAATGTTGAAAATAAAAAATTCAGTCGTTTTCATTTTAAAGTCTTCACAATTGAAATATTAGAAAAAAAAACATTCTAAATTTCATCATTTTGCTTACCCGGGTAATATTATTGCGAATATTTGTTAAATTGTTTTGAAATTTGGTAAATTTTTTCTATTTGGTAACGTTGACCATAAGCGTAAGAGAGATACAGATTATTTTACCTGAAAAATATATTAATAAACCATTAAATACGTGAAAAAAAACTTCCTTGTTCTCCATAAGTTTGATGAAGGTTTTGGAAACCAAGTTTTATAAAACATAAATTCTGACTTTTTAAAAGTGTGTCTCAAAAACTATTATTGTTTTATATAACTTTTTAATTTATCGTACATAAACACAAGAGAATTGTAAGTTTTTGGCGATTTTATTTGTTCTTTTATCCAATATCAATGTAATTTTTTGATAAGAAATTCTAAGTATTGCATCTGTGTTAAAATCGACTGTAAATATTGGAAGATTTAACATTAAGCTAATATAAAAACGTGTTCAAGTTCTGCGTATTTCTTCTTGGGTGTCATATTACATGATGCAGGTCAATTAGGTGTCATATTACATGCTGCAGATTAATTAGAGACTTTTCTGGTAAATAATCCCTAAAAAGGATTTTTTTTTATTTAATCATTTAAACAAGTAGTGTAAGTTTTTTTTGTTTTTCATTCCACGTCAATTCCAAATTTAGTCGTTTGCAATTTGAAATATTCAGAATTGAACTAATCAAAAAAAAGCATTCAAAATTTTCATTTTTTATTATACGCATTACGTATTAGTCTTCCATTGAAAAATACTCAAAATTGGAGAATTTTCTATTTTTAATCTTCAAAATTGAACTATTTGAAAAAAACATTCAAAATTACATACATTTAAAATGATTGAATAATTTTTATTCTTCATATGCTTTCGCTATTCAAGAATTTCCAATTGTAAATCTTTAAAAATGAATATGTTTTAATTTTAAGTCTTGAAAATTTGAAGTATTTCCAAAAAGAATTCAAAATTGCATTGACTTCTATTATGCAAATTAAATATTATAGAGTTTCCAATTGACAGTATTTAAAAATAAAGAATTTTGCATTGTAAGTCTTCAAAATTGCACTATATGTTCCAAAAAAACTTTTAAAATTACATAATTTTAAACTATAAATATTCAGAATTAATGAATTTTTTAATGTAAATCTTAAAAATTAAAGAATTTTAAATTGTAAATTATAAAAATTGAAAAATTTTCCATTTTAAATCTACAAAATTGAACTTTTGAATAAAACGTTCAAAATTTGATATCTTTAAAATATAAATCGAAAAAATTGAATAGTTTTCAATTCTATATTTTCGAAATTCAAGAATTTTCACTTTTAACTCTTTTAAATTGTAGCAATTTCAATTTTAAATCTTAGAAATTTAAGAGGTTTTAATTTTGAAAATGTGCAATTAAAAATTATGCCAGTTTTAAGTTTGACAATTAAAAATGTTGCAATTTTGATGATTTACATTCGAAATTTCTTCAGTTTGGAAGATTCGGAATGAAAAACTATTAATTTTTGACGAAATTTCAGAATTTCCATTCATATATCTTTAAAATTACATCAATTTTATTTTTAAATCTTCAAAATACATATTTTTAGATTATTAATTCACTTATTGAATAAGACATGTTGAATTTATAAAATTTATTGCTATGTTCGAATTGAGCGACCCCAAAACCTTAGGATACCCATTTTCAAATTTTTAATTCGCTATATTGGATAAGCTAACTTGAATTTGGATATTCTTTTATAAAATTCATAAAAACTAAAAAATTGTAGAATATTCATTTTCATGAAAATCGGATCATTAATGAAAATTTTGAAAAATCGCCAATGAGTTTTTCAAAAAATTGTTTTAAAAAATATGAAAGAAATGTTTTTAAGCTCAAATACTTTCAAAATTGCGTATTTTAGCACCAATGAATTTTTTGGATAAAAAAAAGCATATTTCAAAATTCTTTTCCAGAAAAATTGTTTTTATTAAAAGTGGCCTTAATATGGAGAATCACCCATATCTAAGATTCATAGGACGTTACTCAAATTTTAAACAACTATTTTTTTTAATTGAGACACATATCACTCAAGAAAACAAGGGAAAACGTTAAATTAATTTAATTAATTCATAGATGTTTTTCCTACAAAAGGATTGAAAACAATTCAGATGAGATTCATACGACGAAAATTTTTATATGTTTTATCACAACATAATTTTTAATAATTTAGAAATTTACCACCATTTGAAATATTTAAAAAATGTCACTGTATCCAAACTTTCAATAAAGTGCGTGGTACCCAGACAGAAATCTTAATTTTCTCTAATTGTCACTGAAGTAGACAATTAAATAATTTGATGAATTTAATCCTTTTGAATCCGGCTTACGTAAGCTGAGTATCCGGCTTATACAAGGAGTCTAATCCTTTCATCTTAATTATCTTTATTAATAAAATAAAAATAATAAAAAAATACTGCTCATTTAAAATTGCTCAATATAAGAAACATTTAATAGTCTCAAATGACCTATTTTAATAATATTTTAATAACCATTAAAATTAAATACAAGTTAAAAACCGTTAAAAAGCTTTAAAAATTTGAACTTATAAAGAATGAGAAAGGCTTTTAAAAGTTGGATACAAATTTGGAAAAAATAAGGCACATTTTGCCCTTTGCCGAAGATTTCTAATAAATAAAAAATGCAATAAAAAGAGAATTGATCAAGAAGCTCGGTAATAGAATAAATAACGATTCTAGTTAAGTAGATGATTGTGAATTATTTTAACGATTCCCTGTGCAATTGACCGTTCCATGAATTCCTGATGAACATTAATAATTGTTCAATATTAATTAGAGGTCGGCATGAAGTCTCTTTACATAGAAGCTTGGTTAAAAGCAAATTCGGATCGCTAATTTGTGTAAGAGGCTTTTTGCGGGTGGACCTAATTGTTTAATGAAACAACTCATTAGTCGATCATGCTCGAC
>JAUELO010000366.1:3488888-3500639 GCA_032357855.1 Amphibolips quercusostensackenii
TTAATTAATTATAATTAATTATTTAAAAAATTAAATTAAATAATAATTAAAAATTAATTTTTTTTTTATATATTTATTTTTTTTCAAGTATTTTCATCTTTCAAATGAATTTTTCAAGAAAAAAGTTGAAATTACAACCCTAAAATACGCATTTTCTACCAAAATAGTTGAATTTTCTACTAAAAAATACGAGTTTTCAACAAAAGAAGTGAATTTTCAACTGAAAAAGATCAATTTTCGAACAAAAATAAAATAGCTACATTTTTAGTAAAATAAAATACATTGTCAAGAAACAAAAAAATCATTTTTACCCAGATTTGTTAAATTTGTAACTAAAGATATAAACTGGAAACTAAAATTATGCATCTTCAATCAAAAATAAATTTTTAACCCAATACTTGATTTTTCAACCTAGAAGATGAATTTTCTACCAAAAAAGACGAGTTTTGAACAAAATAAGTGAATTTATAACTGAAAAAGATTTATTTTTTATCAAAAATAAAATTGCTACATTTTTAGTGAATTTTCATTACAGAAAATGAAGTTGTTACAAAAAAAAAAATTTCAATAAAATAGATAAATTTTCAACAAGAATAATATAGATTAATTTTAAGTTAGAGAAATATATTTTTACCCAAATAAAATCAATTTTCAACTAAATAGTTAAAGTCTTAACCAAACAGATAAATTTTAAACCAAAAAGAATAAATGTCTATGAAAAAAAAATTGATGAAAATGGAATATCTCAATTTTTAGTTAAAAAAACTAATTTTCAAGCAAAAAAAACACAATTTTCTGCCAAACAAAAACTAATTTTTAACTAAAGAAATTAAATCTCAACCAAAAAGAATCATTTTCTACCAAAACGACTAATTTTTAACAAAATACATGAATTTGCAATCAAATATTATATTTTTTAATAGAATTCTCAACCATAAAGTTTAATTTTCTGAACTAAAACAACAAATTTTCAACAAAGTAGATGAATTTTCAGTTAAAAAAGATAAATATTCAACAAAAAATAAAATATTTTAATTTTAAGTTAGAGAAATAAGTTTTTAACAAAAATAAATTTTTAACAAAATAGTTAAATTTTCAACCAAACAGATGAATTTTCAACCAAAAAGAATAAATAACTTCAAAAAAAAATATCGGCAAAAAATGGAATTAATAAATTTTTAGTTAAAAAATTTAATTTTCAACCGAAAAAAAACATTTAATTTTCCACCAAAATTCATTAATTTTCTGCTAAAAAAAGAATAATTTTCAAAAAAATACATGAATTTTAAATCAAATATTAAATTTTTTAATAAGTTAATAAGAAATAAGTTTTTAACAAAATAAAATAAATTTTGAACTAAAAAGTAAAATTTTTAACCAAAAGGATGAATTTTCAACAAAAAAATAAAATGTCCATAAAAAAATTGTTAGAAATAGAATAGTTAGATTTTTTAGGTAAAAAAATTAATTTTCAACCAAAGAAATAAAAAATTTAAACAAAAAAGATTAATTTTCTACCAGAAAGAATAATTTTTAACAAAATACATGAATTTTTAACCAAATATTTTATTTTTTAATAGAATTCTCAACCATAAAGTTAAATTTTTTTAAAAGAAAACAACAAATTTTCAACAACAAAAAATGAATTTTCATTTAAAAAAGATAAAATTCACAAAAAATAAAATATTTTAATTTCAAGTTAGAGAAATAATTTTTTAATTAAAATAAGGTTTCAACAAAATAGTTAAATTTTCAAACAAACCAATGAATTTTTAACCAAAAGGAACAAATAGCTATAAAAAAATTTCGGCAAAAAATGGAATAATTACATTTTTAGTTCAAAAATTTTAATTTTCAACCGAAAAAAATATTAAATTTTCTACAAAAAAAAAAACAGTTTTTAACTAAAGAATGAAATTTCAACCAAAATGATTAATTTTCTACCAAAAAAGAATAATTTAAAAAAAATACATGAATTTTAAATCAAATATTTTATTTCTTAATAAGTTAATAAGAAATAAGTTTTTAACCAAAAGAATGAATTTTTAACCAAAAATATTAAATGCCCATAAAAAAATTGCCAGAAATAGAATAGTTGGATTTTTTATTCAAAAAAATTAGTTTTTTACCAAAAAAGAATAATTTTTAACAAAATACATGAATTTTCAACCAAATATTTTATTTCTTAATGGAATTCTCAACCAAAAGTGTTCATTTTTCATCAAAAAAAGACCAATTTTTAACGAAATAGATGAATATTTAAGTAAAAAAGATAAATTTTTAACAAAAAATATAATAGTTTACTTTTAAGTTGGAGAAATAAGTTTTTAACCAAATAAAATAAATTTTTAAACGAAATAGTTACATTTTCAAACAAACAGATGAATATTTAATCAAAAAGAATAAATTTCTATAAAAAAAAATTCGATGAAAAATGGAATAATTAAATTTTGAGTCAAAAAAATTAATTTTTAACAAAAAAAAACTAATTTTTTACAACAAAAAAACTAATTTTTTACAACAAAAAAACTTAATTTTCAACCAAAGAAATAAATTTTCAACCAAATATTTTATTTGTTAATAGAATTCTCAACCAAAAATTTTAGTTTTCTACCAACAACAAATTTTTTTTTTAAATAGATGATTATTTTTCAACTAAAAAAGATAAATTTTTAACCAAAAATAGAACAGTTTAATTGTGGGTTAGAGAAATAAGTTTTTAACAACAAAAATAAATAAATTTTGAACGAAATAGTAAAATTTTTAACTAAAAAGATGAAGTGTCCATAAAACGAAGTCGGCAAACAATAGAATAATTGAATTTTCGAATAAAAAAATTAATTTTTTTATAAAAAAGACTAATTTCCAACCAAAGAAATGAAATTTTAACCAAAAAGATTAATTTTCTAAAAAAAAAGATGAACTCTTAACAAAATACATGAGTTCACAACCAAATATTTAGAATAGTTTAATTTTAAGTTAGAGAAGTAAAATTTTAATCAAATAAAATAAGTTTTCAACGAAGTAGTTAAATTTTCAATCAAACAAATTAATATTCTACCACAAAAGACAAAGTTTCAACAAAATACAGAAATTTTCAAACAGTTGAATTTATAATTGACGAAGATTGATGTTCAAGCAAACATGATATAGGTAAATTTACACTTAAAAAATTAATTTTTAATGGGAAAAACTAATTTTCAGGTCAAAGAAATGAATTTTGATCCAAAAATATTAACTTTCTACCAAAAAAAAAAAATTATTTTTTAACAAAATACATAAATTATGGACCAAAATGGTTAATTAGTCACCAAGAAGATTAATTTTTTACCACAAAAGACAAAGATTTTAAAAAATACCAAAATTTTCAACCAAATAGTTGAATTTTTAACTGATTAGTTAAAATGAAATAGTAGACGTATAAAAAAGTTAACTTCTTAGTTAAAAAAATAATTTAACAAAGATGTTAACAAAATACTTCAGTTTAGAACAAAAAAAAGAAGATTTTCCAACTAAAATGTTGAATCACGAACCAAAAAAAATAAATTTTCAACAAAGTAGTTCCACTTTCACTAAGCAGTTGAATTTTGAACCAAAAAGGCTTTTCAGACGCTATTGACGATTAGCGAAAATCTTGAAAATTTAATCAAATAGTTATATTGAAAGAAAAATCCTGGGACCAAAGTCAAATTTACGGGATGATTCAAGCAAGTACTGACTGAAATACCCGGTAAATTCCAGATTTTTCTGTTTTTCTTTCATTGAGGTATTCGTCTTGAAAAATATGAAAAACCTCTAAAGTTTCAAGTTTTGAAGTGACTTTTGTCATATCACAGGTTCAGTATGTGAAGAAAAGCTGAAAGTTTTCACAGAACAAGCAAAAATTAACCGTTTGAGCTGAGTTCAATGAAATGACACATCAAAGAGGCATTTGCAATGCAAGCATAAATATTTTAACCCCCTTCCTTTAATTTGATTCACAATATTTCACAGTCCGTTCAGCTAATTTGATTTTGTAACAACATGACACTAGATATCCCAATGATAATTTAGTCGTTTTTTGATTTGATTATTATTTTCGCGTCGTTTTTTGCACCTCGCTTTTGACCTGTAGAAGATCACCAGACGCAACGAGCCAGGAAGTGAGTTCTGAAAAGTACAGATCCGGTTCTGGGACACCAAACGGTGGTCCAGGATCGAATCCACCAAGTCCTACAAAGTCAGCTGCTACAAGTCCCAGGAGTCCCACGCACAATGCTCACTCTCTGGAAACTACACACAATTACGAAACCACTTTCGATCTCGACGGGAACGTGGAAACCGCTAGTCTCACTAGCAGTAGAGATGGAAACAGGTAAGCGAAACTTGAATTGACTTCGATTGCTTGCTCGCTTTTCAAGTTTCAAGTCTCGAAACTTGAGCGAGGAGCGAGAAGCGATGAGAATAGAATTTATGGTTCAACTCAGCCAAACTGATGGATGAAGGGAGAAAAGGTAAGTACGAAAGAGATTCCGTTTTCAAATGGTCTCGACTTGCACAAGAATGATAACGAGGATACAGGGTGGCCGAAAGTCAGGGAAAACCTGGAAATCAGGGAATATTCAGGGATTTGAAAAAAATGGCAAAAATTAGGGAATTTCTGTAGGCAACTGTCAAAAATAATCAGGGCTGACACACAGGCATTTTTGATCCATTTTAACATGAATCTGTTTTAGGCACGGCAGTTCGGCAAAAAATCGCCACGAAAAAAGTGTAACGCTGACGTCATCATCTATTACGCGTCCGCTTCCAACATATTCATGTTATCGAGGTTTTGCTTTACTTGTCCAACTGAGAGTTTTATCAAAAAAATGTGTAAAACAAAAAAACTGTGTTTGGGAAAGGGGAAAAGGCAAAGGCGAAATGGGGAAGGGGGAAAGAAAAAGGGAAAAAGTGGGAAAGGGGAAATAGGAAAGGTTACAGCGGAAGGGGAAAAGTGGAAATGGGAAAGGAAAAGGGGAAATGGAAAAAGAGGAAGAGGAGTTAAGGGGAAAAAAAGAAAAAAGGGTAAAGGAAATAAAAAGGGTAAAAGTAAAAGGGGAAATTGGTAAGGGGAAAGGGAAAATTGGTAAGGGAGATAAGAAAAGGAGAAAAGAGGGAAAATGGAAGAGGAAAAGGAAAGAGGGTAAAATAGGGAAAGGAGAATTTGGAATGGTTAAAGTGGAAGGGGAAAGGGGATAAGTGAAAGGAGGACAGGGAAAGAGGGCAAAGAGGAATCAAAATGAAGAATAGTACAAAAATGTGTAAAACAAAAAAACTTTGTTTGGGAAAAGAGAAAGGTTTTAGGGGAAAACAAAAACGGAAGAGGGGAAAGTGTGAAAGGAGAAATAGGAAAGGTTGAAGTGGAAGGGGAAAATTGAAAAGGGGAAGGGGGAAAGGGTAGAAGGAAAAAGGGAAAGGAAAAAAAGTAATTAGAAAGAGGAAATGGGAAAAAAGGGAGAGGGGTAGAAGGAAAAAGGAAAAAGAGAAAGGAAATAAAAAAGGAGAAAATAAAAAGGGAAAAGTAAAAGAAGAAATTGGTAAGGGAAAAGGGGGAAAAAGGGTTCATTGGTAAGGGAGATAAGAAGAGGGGAAAAGAGGGAAAAGGACAAGAGGCAAAGAGAAAAAGAAAAGAGGGGAAAACAGGGAAAGGAGAAATTGGAAAGGTGAAAGCGAAAGGGGAAAGGGGATAAGTTGAAAGGGGTCAGGGGAAGAGGGCAAAGGGGAATCAGAATGAAGAATAGTGAAAAAATGTGTTACACAAAAAGATGTGTTTGGGAAAGGGGAAAGACAAAGGGTAAATTGAAAAGGGAAAAGGGGGAATTGAATCGGGAAAAGGGGAAAAGTGGGAAAGAAGAAATAGGAAAGGTTAAAGTGGAAAGGGAAAGGAGAAAATTGAAAAGGGGGAAAGGGAAGAAGGAAAAAAGAAAAGGGGAAAGGAAAAGGGGTAATTGGGAAAGGGAAATGGGAAAAGAGGGAGAGGGTTAAAGGAAAAAGAGAAAGGGACAAGCGAAAAGAAGAAAGGGGGAAGAAAATGAAAAGGGGAAGAATAAAAAGGGAAGAGTAAAAGGAGAAATTGGTAAGGGAAAAGGGGAATGGTTAAATTGGTAAGGTAGATCAAAAAAGGGTAAAAGGGGAAAATATGGAAAGGTTAAAACGGAAGGGGAAAGGGGATAAGTGAATAGGGGACAGAAGAAGAAGACAAAGAGGAATCAAAATGAAGAATAGTGAAAAATGCGTAAAACAAAAAATTGCGTTTGGTTAAGGGGAAAGGCAAAGGGGAAATTAAAAAGGAAAAACGGGAAAAGATAAAGGGTAAATAAGAAAGGTTAAAGTAGAAGGGGTAAGAGGAAAAGTGAAAATGGGAAAGAAAATGAAAAGGGAAAAAATAAAAAGGGAGAAGTAAAAGAAGAAATTGATAAGGGAAAAGGAGGGAAGGGGAAAGGGTAAATTGGTAAGGGAGATAAGAAAAGAGGAAAAAGGGGAAAATATGAAAAGGAGAAATTGGAAAGGTTAAAGTGGAAGGGGGAGGGGGAAAGGGGGAAGGCAAGGGGGAAAAGGAGAAATGAAAAGAGGTAATTAGAAAGGGAAAATGGAAGAAGAGGGAAAGGGGTAAAGAGAAAAAAGGAAAAGAGAAAGAGGCATGAGGAAAGAAAAAAGGGGAAGGGGGAAAAAGAAATAAAAAGTGGAGAGGGTAAATTGGTAAGGGTAGATAAAAAAAGGAGAAAAAAGGGAAAGGGGAAAAGTGAAAAGGCGAAAAGGGAAAGAGGCAAGATGAAAAAGAAAGAGGGGAAAATAGGGAAAGGAAAAATTGGAAAGGTTAAAACGAAACGGAAATGAGGAAAGGGCAGAGAATAAAGGAAAATCGGGAAAGGAAAACGGAAAAGGGGGAATGGGGAAGGGGAATTGGGAATAGGGTAAAAGAGGTAAAGGGAAAGGTGCAAGAAGAAAAGAAAACAGGGGAAAGGATAAATGGAAAGGTTAAAGCGGAAGGGGAAAGGGAAAGAGGAAAAGGGGAAAGGAAAAAGGGAAATCTCTTTATATTTTTTTTGTTTTCAAATCACTTTTTAATCACTCTTTTGAGATCAAGTATTTTCTTTCAATAAATTCTTGAATTCAGGTCTAAACCTATTCCTGAATTTTTTAAATTCTTTAAAAATTTTTTACGGCATTTTAAAAGATTCCGAGGAATTTTCAATCTGCTTTAATAATTTTTCAGGATTTCAGGAATTATCGGTAAATTTCGTAAAAGTTCGCAGGATTTTGCATTATTTTTATATATTACCAGAAATTTATTCATAGGAATTTAGAAAATTTGTAAGATTTCAAAGATTTTCAAATATTTCTAGGTACATGTTACCAAAGATTTTTAAGAATTTGAAAATTGTAGGATATTTCATAAGATTTTCGAGGATTTCCAAAATTTTAAGGGATTTTAAAGTCTTTCAAGGTGTTTTCATAATTTTCCAAAATGTCAGAAAATATCGAATTTCATAGAATTCCAGAGGATTTTACAATATTTTAATAGATTTAAAATAATTTATCCACAAGAATTGAGAGATTTCGTAGAATTTTAAAGATTTTTAAATATGTCAAGGTATTGCCAACGATTTTAAAGAATTTTGAAGATTAGGAATATTCCAGAGAATTCTAAAGATTTTAGTTTTTTTTAATTCTCAGGAATTTTATACATCTTTAAAAGTTTTCATGTAATTTTACGGATATTATAATATTTCAATAGATTTTCAAGAATTTATTCACAAGAATTAAGGGATTTCATAGGATTTCAAAAATTTTCAAATATTTCAAGGTATTCTCAAAGATTTTAAAGAGTTTCAAATATTTTAGGAGATCTAAAAATATCCAAAAGAATTTTTACTTGATTTCAATAATTTAATGAGATTTCAAAGGATTTTGAAATATTTGAGGGAATTTTAAAAGATTCTAAAATTTTTTTAAATCGATTTTACTGGTTTCAAGGGATTTCAAAGCATTGTATAGACAATACATAATTACGGGATTTAGTAAGATTTTAAAGATTTCAGGATATTTTAAAATATTAAGGAATTTTCAAAATCTTCAAATAGTTTCTGGGGATTTCAAAAGATTTTGAAGTATTGAAAATATTTTACGGCATTTTTTATAGTTCTGAGGAACATTTTAAAAGAGTCCAAAGCATTTTCAAGAGCCTTGAAAAGTTTCGAGGGATTTTAAAAGATTGTAGGGAAATGTAGAAGATTTCAAAGAATTTTTTATTGATTTTAATAATTTAATGGAAAAGGAGTTTGTTAATATTTTAATGGATTTCAAAGAATTCATTTACATGATATGAGGCATTTCGTAGGATTTCAAGAATTTGATGAGATTTTCAAATAGTTGTTTCAATCAATTTTAATTAATTCAGAAATCATTCTTAGTTATTTTAAATTATTTTGAGTTCCACAGAATTCTCTTCAATTGTTTCAATTCACTTAGTTCTACTCAATTCAATGGATGAAAAATTTTTTTTTTCATTTTTTTTTTAAATTTCAATTCACTTCATTTTTTTCATTCACCTTGAATTTTTACAAATTCTATTAAATTATTTTCATTTCCTTATAAATTTCTCTAAATCCACTCATGTTTTACTGAAATCAATGGCATTTTTAAATCCTTTTTTAGTCACTTTTCCCAAGTAAATTTGTAAGCCTTTAAAATTGAAAAGTTTTTAATTTTGACAATTTCTCAGAATCAGAAAAATTTAAGAATTTCTATTTTTGAATCTTAAATTGAAGAGATTTCAATTCTCACTCTCAAAAATGGTAGAATTTAGAGTTGTAAATCTTTAAAATTGAAGGACTTTTGATTTCAACAATTTATGATAAAAACTTCAAGTTTTTAGTTTGAAAAACAAAAATTATATAATTCTGATGTTTTACATTAGAAATTTGTTCAATTTAGAAGATTTAGAATTGAAAACTTGACTTTTTACTTCCAAAATAACTTAAGTTTTAGAATTTTTATTCATTTCTTTTTAAAATTGACGAATTAACTTTTTTTTAGATTTTCTTTGATTTCAATTCACTCGATTTTTTTAATTCACCATGAATTTTCACGAAAAAAAAATTTTAATTAATTAGGATTCTTTTTAATTCTTTTAAATCCAAAAGAACATTAGTCAGATTAGACACTTTTAGTCACTTTTTCCAAGTTTCAAGTTTTTAAATTCTGTAATTTTAATGCTTTATTTCCGAAGTTTTTCCAATTTGTATGATTTAAAATTGAAGCTTGATTTTTGATTCTTTTAAATTGAAGAGATTTCAATTCTAACTCTCAAAAACTGTATAATTTAGATTTGTAAGACATTAAAATTTACGAATTTTTAAATAAAAATTTTACAGTAAAAATTATTTTAGTTTTAAGTTAAAAAAATAAAAATTTTGTAATTCTGATGTTTTTCTTTCGAAATTTTTTCAATTTAGAATATTTAGAATTGAAAACTTGATTTTAAAAATCGTCTTGATTGTAGAATTTTTATTTATTCATTTTTAATATTAAAGAATTTTAATTATAACTCTTCAAAATGATAGAACTTTGAATTTTGAATCTTTGAAATTGAAGAGTTTTTAATTTAGGCAACTTTCCAATAAAAAATTTTGCAAGTTTGGAGTTTCAAAATTAAAAAATGTTGTAATTCTGATGTTTTGCATTCGAAATTTCTTTAATTTCGAATATTTAGAATTGAAAACTTGACTTTTGATCCTGCAAGTTAGCAAAATTTAAGAATTTTTATTTCTGAATCTTTGAAATTGAAGAGATTTCATTCTAACTTTTAAATATAGTAGAATTATGAATTGCAAATCTTTTACATCAAAGAGTTTTCAATTCAAAAAATTTACAATAAAAATTATTCAAGTTTTAAGAGTTAGAATTGAAATTTCTTCCATTTGAAAGTTAAAAAATTCAAAAATCAAGTTTCGATTTGAAATCATCCAAATTGGAGAAATTTCGTAAATCAAACATCCAAATTACGGAATTTTTAATTTTAAAACTTAAAACTTGCATAATTTTTAATTGAAAAGTTGCCAAAATTAAAAACTGTTCAATTTCAAAGATTAAAAATTCAATTTTCTATAATTTGAAAGAGGTATAATTAAGACTTTTCAATTTTAAAAATGATGAAATAAAAATTCTAAAATTTAGAGGATTTTTAAAATCAAAAGTCAAGTTTTCAATTCTAAATTGAAGTAATTTCGAATTTAAAACATCAAAATTACATTTTAATTTTTTTAACTTAAAACTGAAATAATTTTTCTTGTAAAAATTCTAATTAAAAATTCGTCAATTTTAATGTTTTACAATTCTAAATTCTACAACTTTTAAGAGTTAAAATTGAAATCTCTTCAATTTGAAAGATTAAAAAATCAAGTTTAAATTCTATATCATCCAAATTGGAGAAATTTCGAAAATAAAGCATAAAAATTACAGAATTTTAAAACTTGTAAACAGTGACTAAAAGTGACTAATCTGACTAATGTTCTTTTGGATTTAAAATAACTTTGAACAAATATAATAAATTAAAATTTTTTTTTATTGATTTCAGTAAAATTTGAGTGAATTTATGTTAAAGAAATTTAAGGAAAATGAGTAGAGTTTGATCGAATTCGTAAAAATTCAAGGTGAATCAAAGAAAATCGAGTGAATTGAAATTAAACAAAATCTAGAAACAAAATTTAATTTGCCTATTTTGAAAATAAATAAATAAAAATTCTAAAACTTTGATGATTTTGGAATCTTTAAAGAAATTGAAGGAAAATGAATAGAGTTTGTTCGAATTCGTAAAAATTCAAGGTGAATTAAAGAAAATCGAGTCAGTTGAAATTAAACAAAATCTAAAAAAAAAATTCAATTTGCCTATTTTGAAAAGAATTAAATAAAAATTCTAAAACTTGGATGATTTTGGAATCTTTAAAAATGAATCTTTTTGATTCTTTAAAATTTAAGACATTTCAATTCTAACTCTTAAAAATGGTTGAATTTTGAATCGAAAATTTTTAAAATTGAAGATTTTCAATTGTGTAAACTCAGCATTAATAATGATACCAGATTTAAAAGATAATTTGGAAAATTTGGAATTGAAAACCTAACTTTCTATCTTAAAAATCATCTGAGTTTTAAAATTTTTATTTATACATCTTTTTAATTGTTTTTTTCCATGTATAAAAGATTCTATATTAAAAATGTTGTAAGATTAGAATTTCGGTCTTTAAATAATAAAGATCAGAGAAAATAAAAAATTAGTCACAGAAAAAACTAGGGAATTTTGAAAATTAAGTTTTGCGGCCACCCTGGTATTGTACAAACAGATACTTTTTCTGCGATTCCGTTTGCAAGTGGTCTCGATTGCCACAGGAATGATAAAGAGGATAAAAATTGATTCCAAGTTTAGATTTTCCTAGATGACCTAGATTAATATTCGGACCCGAAATTAGTCAATTTCATGTTTAACCAGCAAATAACTAATTCACTGGTCAAACATTACTAATACATTTTGGTCCTTTGTTAAACTTGAATGCCACATGCAATGCTCACTGCACGAATAACGCTCAAGCGTAAAACTTTTAATTACATACAGAACAACAATCAGCTCACCAGTTTACAGAGGTTTTCATTAATTAGTATTCCCTCTGCATTCTGGTTTAATTTAATAAAAATAGTAACAAAAAAGAATGCTACTTTGTCCTTTGTCCTTTG
>JAUELO010000366.1:3517031-3535733 GCA_032357855.1 Amphibolips quercusostensackenii
GTGAATTTTCTAAAAAGAGTTATAAATCTTGAGTTGGGACAGGGGATTTCAGTAAAGAATTATAGTTTTCAGTTTTAGAGGAGGAGCTTCAGTGAAGAAATATTTTTTGTTCACCGTAGAGTGTTTGAAACTTTTAAAGTATTAAAAAATTTTTAAAATCTATGTGTTTAAAAATTATTGTGGATTTTGTGTGTGTATATTTATTGATAAAAAATAATATAAAATCATATTTTAGAACAAATAATTTTTGATTAAGATTCCACAAAGATTTCAATAATTTTACTAAGATTTCAATGATTTCACAAGGATTTCACAAAAATTCCAAAAGATTTGAGTTATTTTACAAACATTTCAAAACATTTCACACATATTCCAGACGGTTTCACAAATATTGCAGAAAGTTTCACAAATATTCCAAAATATTTCAAATATTTACAGATTTCAAAAACGCCCAAAGATTTTAATGATTTCACAAGGATTTCAAAATATTTTACAAAGATTTCAATGATTTCACAAAGATTTCTCAAAGATTACAATAATTTTATTAAGATTTCAATAATTTAACAAGAATTTCACAAAGATTTTACGCAGGTTTCAATAAATTCACACAGATTTCATAAATACCTAAAAAAGATTTCAATGATTTCCCAAAGGCTTCAATGATTTAACAAAGATTTAAATGATTTTACAAGGATATCACAAATATTTAAATAATTCAATCAACATTTTAATGCTTTTACATCAACAAAAATTTCCAAAGATTTCTATAATTTCACAAAGATTCCAATGATTTCATAAGGAATTCACAAAGATTCAAAAATTTTACAAATATTTCAAAAGATTTCACAAAGATTCCCATTATCCAATAAAAATTTCAATGATCTAACAGAGATTACATTGATTTCGTTAAGATTTTTAAAAATATTTCAAGGATTTCAAAAGATTTCACAAAAATCCTAAAACATTTCAAAGAGTGCCTAGATTTTAATCATTTACAAGGATTTTGCAAAGATTTCCCAAATTTTATAAAGATTTTAATGATTTAACAAGAATTTCACAAAGATACCTCGAATTTTTCAATAAGTTTACAAAGATTTCACAAAGATTTCACAAATATCCCAAAAGCTTTCAATGACTTCCCAAAGATTTCAATAATTACACAAGAATTCCATAAAAGTTTCAATCAATTCAAAAAGATTTCACAAGGATTTTTACAAAGATTCCAAAAAATTCCACAAAGATTTCAATAATTACACACAATGATTCCAAAAATTTTACAAATATTTGAAAAGATTTCAATGCTTTAAGAAAGAGTTTACTTATTTCACAAAGATTTCACAAATGTTTTAACGATTTCCCAAGGATTTCACAAAGATTTCAAAATATTTCAAAAAGTGCCTAAAGATTTCAACAATTTTACAAGGATTTCACAAAAATTTTAATAATTTTAAAAAGATTTTAATGATTTCACAAGGATTTCACAAAGATCTTAAAAGATTTCAATGACTTCTCAAAGATTTCAATGATTTCACAAGAATTTTACAAAAGTTTTAATAAATTCACAAAGATATTAATGATTTCACAAAGATTTTATGAAGATTCAAAAAAATTCCACAAAAATTTCGCAAAGATTTCAACGATTTCCCAAGGATTTCAAAAGATTTCAGAGATTCCAAAAAATTTCAAAAAGTGACTAAAGATTCCAACAATTTTACAAGGATTTCACAAAAATTTTAATAATTTTACAAAGATTTTAATGATTTCACAAGGATTTCACAAGAATTTCACAAAAGTTTTAATAAATTCCCAAATATTTCAATGATTTCACAAAGATTTTATGAAGATTCCAAAAAATTCTACAAAAATTTCGCAAATATTTCAACGATTTCCTAAGGATTTCAAAAGATTTTAGAGATTCCAAAAGATTTCAAAAAGTGACTAAAGATCCCAACGATTTTACAATGATTTCACAAAGATTTTAATCATTTTATGAGGATTTCAATGATTTAGCAAGAATTTCACAAAGATTCCACGAAGATTTCAATAAATTCACAAAGATTTTACTAAGATTTAAAAAAGATAAAAAAAGGTTTCAATGACTTCCCAAAAATTACAATGATTTTCCAAGAATTTCTCAGAAGTTTCAATAAATTCATGAAAATTTTAATGATTTAACAAGGATTTCACAAGAATTTCACAAATATTGCACGAAGATTCCACGAAGATTTCAATAAATTCACAAAGATCTCTTAAAGATTTAAGAAAGATTTCAATGACTTTACAAGAATTCCACAAAAGTTTAAATAAATTCACAAAGATTTCCATGATTGCACAAGGATTTTTTAAGACTCCAAAATATTACCCAGTTTTCAATAACTTCACAAAGATTCCAAATGATTTTACAAAGTGGCTAAAGATTCCAACTATTTTACAAGGATTTTACAAATATTTCAATGATTTTATAATTATTTCAATGATTCAACAAGGGTTTTACAGAGATTGCAATGATTTCACAAGGATTTTATAAACATTCCTAAAAATTCCACAAATATTTCGCAAATATTTCAACAATTTCCCAAGGATTTCAAAAGATTTAACAAAGATTCCAAAAGATTTCAATAAGTGCCTAAATATTTCAACGATATTACAAGGATTTCACAAAATTTCCCAAATTTTATAAAGATTTCAATGATTTAACAAGGATGTCACAAGGATTTCACGAAAATTTTAATAAATTCACAAAGATTTACCAAAGATCCCAAAAGTTTGTAATGGCTTCCCAAAGATTTCAATGATTCCACAAAAGTTTCAATGAATTCGCAAAGATTTCAATAATTTCGCGAAAATTCCAAAAATTTTACAAATATTCCAAAAGATTTCCCAAAAATTTTCAAAAGATTTCACACAGATTCAAAAAGATTTCACACAGATTCAAAAAGATTTCACAAAGATTTAAATTATTTCACAAAGAACTCTCATAAATATTTCAACAATTTCGCTAGGGTTTCAAAAGATTTCGCAAAGATTCCAAAAGATTTTAAAGTGTGCCTAAAGATTTCAACGATTTCACAAGGATTTCAGAAAGATATCAATCATTTTATGAAGATTTCAATAATTTAACAAGGATTTAACAATAATTTCACAGAGATTCCATGAAGATTTTAATAAATTCACAAATATTTTACAAAGATTTAAGAAAGGTTCAAAAAGATTTCAATGATTTAACAAACGTTTCAATGATTTCACAGAATTCTACGAAGGTTTCAATAAATTCACAAATATTTCAATGATTTTACAAGGATTTTATAAAGATTGCAAAAAATTTGATAAATATTTCAATAATTTCACAAAGATTTCAAATTTTTCTCAAAGATTTCAATAGATTAACAATAATTTCACAAGAATTCTCAAGTATTTCAATAATTTCGCAAGGATTTCTGAAGGTTTTCAGAAAGATTCCAAAAAATTTAACAAAGATTTTAATAATTTCACAAAGATTCCAAAAGATTTTAAAGATTTATAGAAGATTTCAATAGTCTAGCTTTGATTTTACACGGATTTTATAAAGATTCTAAAAAATTCCGGAAAGATTGCGATGATTTTACAATGATTCCAAAATATTTCAAAGATTTTCCAAAAATTTCAATAGTTTAACAATGATTTCACAAGGATTTCTTAAGAATTTCATAAAGATTTAAAAAAATTTGGAATTTTTCAATAATTTCACAAAGATTCTAAAATATTTCAAAGATTTCAATAGTTTAACAATCATTTTAATGATTTCACAGTGATTTCAATAATTTTATAATTATTTCAACAATTTCACAATGATTTCTTGAGGATTTCAGAAAGATTAAAAAAAATCCCACAAAGATTAAAATAATTTCACAAAGATTCCAAAAGATTTCAAAGATTTTCCAAAGATTTCAATAGTTTAACAATGATTTTACAAGGATTTCACCAAGATTCCAAAGATTTTAATGATTTAAAAAAGATTTCACAAATATTTCAACAATTACACAAAGATTTCCCAAAGATTTCAATAATTTGACAAAAATTTAACTAAGATTCCAAAAAATTTAAATGCTTTCAATGATTTAACAAAGATTTTAATAATTTCAAAAAGATTCCACAAATATTTCAACGATTACACAAAGATTTCAAAAGATTTCCCAAAGATTCCAATGCTTTCACAAAGATTTCATTAATTTTAGCAAGATTTCAATGATTTTACAAGGGTTTCACAAATATTCCATAAAGATTTCAATAATTTTACAAAAATTTGACTTAGATTCCAAAATAATTTAAAAATTTCACAAGGATTTTAGAAAGATTCCAAAAAATTGCACAAATGTTTCAATAATTTCACGAATATTTCGAAATATTTCACAAAGATTCCAAAATATTTCAAACATTTCAATAATTGAACAAAGATTTTAATGATTTCACAAGAATTTCACAAATATTTCAGTATTTTCACAAAGCTTTCAATAATTTCACAAAGGTTGCAATAATTCCGCAAAGATTTCAACAGGTTTCACAAAGATTTCAAAGGTTTCCCAAAAGTTTCACAAGTATTTCAAAGTTTTCCGAAAGCTTTCACAAAATTTTACAAGTAAATAAATCATCAGGATTTAAACAAATAATTGTAAATAATTTAATAAATAATTCCTTTCAGTTCCGGAGTCCAAGTGCAATGAGCAACAGATCGGGAGGATATCCGCATATTGGCCAGAATCAAGGACAACCAGAGGTTCAGGTTATCAAGCTCCATAAATCTTCGAACGGAATGGGACTCAGCATAGTTGCTGCGAAGGTACGCATTTTTTTTAATTTACGCATTTTTTAGAAACAAGCGAATTTAATTCAACTCTCTTTTTGTTTCGTAAATATTGTGACTTGTTAATTGGATGCAAGTGATATAGGATATTTAATAACAAAATAATAGAATGATGTATAATGATAGTTCCCTTGGCGATTTAGCGAATGATTCTCGCTGAAATGATTTATTGTAATTGCACGTTTCACCTACCGAACAAAGGTAACGTGTTTCGCATCCATCAGGATCGGGCATAGATTAACAAAGGGAAGAAACTAGTTTCGTATTTTTCTTTCGCCCGGGGCATGTGTTGCTTTTTTTGCAAGGGGAGTTGTTTGACTGGTTTACTATCTCCACATGGTAACGGGTATGTTCAAAAGTATGCTTGTAATGTAAAGGTAATTACTACTTTTTAGGTTGACAAGCTTCATCGTCATTATTATTTCCTTTAGGTGTACAATTTTATTATTATGTCCGAAATAGTTTGAAAATTTTCAATGACAAGGACAGTGATGGATGAGTTACTTTTTAAAAGAAACTAGTTATAGGTACTGTTTTAAAATGTAACTTTTTCTTTGTTACTTTTGCAAAAAAAGCAATTATCGTTACATTTTTAGTTATTTTTGTATTCTAGCAATATATAAATGTATATGGGAAATATATACAGGGTGGCCGTTGGACCAGGAGAACTGGGAAATGTACGGATATTCATTTTTTAACCGGGAATTTTTCAAATTTTTCAGAGAAAAATCTGTCCATGTTCGATTTTAACCGTTTTTTTAATAATTCGTTAAATTGTTATCAGAATATTTAGTTATGTCATCAAGATTTCAATTATTTCACAAAAATTTCAATGATTTCACAGAGATTTCACAAAGATATCAAAAGTTCAATAATTTCACAAAAACTTCAAGATTTCAAAAATTTTACAAAAATTGCAATGACCTCACAAGAATTTCTCAAATATCTCAAAAGATTCCATAAATATTTCAATAATTTCACAAAGATTTCAATAATTTCACGAAGATATCAAAGTATTTCAAAGATTTCAGTGATTTAACAAGATTTCAATGACATGGATTTCAGAAGGATTTCAAAAGATTGCACAAAGATTCAAAAATATTTCAAACATTGTCAAAATATTTCACTGATTTAACAAAGATTTCAATAATTCTATAAAAAAATTTTAATACTTCACAACAACAACAATAAAGATTCCCAAAGATTCCAATATTTTCACAAAGATTTCAGTGAATTCACAAGGATTTCATAAAGATTCCACAAAGATTTTATTGATTTCACAAAGATTTTACACAGATTTCAATGACTTCACAAGGATTCCATAAAGTTACCACAAAGATTTCATTAATTTCACAAAAATTTTACACAGATTTCAATGACTTCACAAGGATTTCAGAAAGTTACCACAAAGATTTAATTAATTTCACAAAAATTTCAAAACATTTCATAAAGATTCCAAAAGATTTCGTAAAGATTCCAAAAGATTTCACAAAGATTATAAAATTTTTAAACGTTTTAAACGATTTAACAAAGATTTCAATGATTTCACAAAGATGATACAAAGGTTTCCATAAATTTACTAAAATATCAGAAAGATTTCAATGATTTCACAAAGATCCGAGAAAATTTCACAAAAATTTCAAAGTATTTCAAAGATTTTAATGATTTAACGAGATTTCAATTACAAGGATTTCACAAATATTTTAATAATTTCACAAAGATTTTAATGATTTCAGAAGGATTTTAAAAGATTTCACAAAGATTCCAAAAAACTTTAAACATTTTCAAAAGATTTCACCGATTTAACAAAGATTTCAATGATATCACAAACATTTTATAAATATTTAAAAAATTGTATAAAGATTTCAATCATTTTACAACAAAACAAAGATTCCACAAAGATTTCAATAATTTTAACAGAATTTCACAAACAGTTCAAAAAATGTATAAAGTTTTCAATGATTTCACAAAGATTTCCATAAATTTATAACAATTTCACAAAGATTTCAATAATTTCACGAAGATTTTAATGAATTCAGAAAGATTTCACAAATATTTTAAAAGATTTCAAACATAGGCAAAAGATTTTACGGAATGAACAAATATTTCAATGATATCGCAAAGATTTCATTACTTTCACAAAGATTTCAAAACGTTTTGTAAAGATTCCAAAAAATTTCACAAACATTCCATAATATTTTAAATATTTCAATGATTTTACAAATACTTTAATGACTTCACAAAGCTTTTATAAATATTTTAATAATTTCACAAAGATTTCAAAACATTTCGCAAAGATTCCAAAAGATTTCACGCAAATTACAAAATATTTCAAATGTTTGAATGATTTTACAAAGATTTCAATGATTACACGAGAATTTCACAAAGTTTAAAAAAAGATGTTAATAATTCCACAAAGCTTTCAATAATTCCACAAAGATTTCAAAACATTCCATAAATATTCCAAAAGATTTCACTAAGATTCCAAAATATTTAAAAGTTTTTAATGATTTAACAAAAATTTCAATGATTTCACAAAGATTTCAGAAGATTTTACAAGGTTTCAAAAGATTTCAAAGAGTCTCCAAAGATTTCAATTTTTTTTAAGGATTAAATTTTAAAAATTTTATGATAATTGCAATGATTTCACAAGTATTTTACAAAGATTCACATAAATTCACAACAATTTCACAAAGATTTTTATGATTTCGCAAGGATTTCACAAAGATTGTAAAAAAATCCACAAAGATTTCAATAATTTCACAAAAGATTCCGAAAGATTTTGATGATTTCCCGAAAAATTTAAATGACTGGGAATTTTAAAAATGTTCATAAGAAAAATCTGTCCAAGTTCGATTTCAACAGTTTTTAAAATAATCAGTTGAATTGTTATTTTTTTCTTAATTATGAAATTGTTCATTTAACAATGCGTAATTCGAAAATATTTTACACCAAAAATTTTTCATTTTAGATTCTTATTTTTAAGCGTACATTTTTATTTATAGAATTTTAAAATGCAGTCTTGAAGATTTGAACAATTTAAAATCAAAAGCATCTGAAATTGAAAATTTTAGATAAAAAACATGTTTATTAGATCATCTGTAAATATAAATAATCATTTTTAAAATCGAACTGTACTTTAAGTATTAAAAAGTGACCAATAATTGATTTGACAAAACGATTCTAAATCCGTTGAAAATTTAAGAATTTCCAGATTTTAACGTTAAAAATTAAACTATTTCAATTGGAAAGTTTTATTCGTTAAAAATATAAACTTCAGGTTGACACTTTATAAAATATTTTCAGTTTTTAAATAATTTTATAATAATAAGTTCATAATTAATGGCATTTATTAAATTATCTATTTTGTCTAATTGTCTATTTTTTGGCGAAAATTGATTTTTATAAATAGAAAATTATTCTTTTTCTGAAAAAAATGAAAAACTCTGATTAAAAATTAACTTCTTTCTGTTGCAAATTAACTTTTTCGTTAAAGATTCACATTTTGGTGTTGAAAATATACCTGTTTTGAAGAAAATTCAACAATTTGGTAGAAAATTAAAGTATTTGGTTGTAAGTTGATTTACTTCCTTAAAGATTCATTCTTTTATTTCTTTGGTTGCAAATTTAACTATTTTGTTGAAAATTCCTTTTTTCGTTGAAAATTAATTTTTTCAACTGAGAATGTAATTATTTAATTTTTTTAATTTATCTGTTTTAGTTGAAAATTGAAATTTGTTTAATTTTGCAGGATTTTTCACAAATTTAAAAAAAAATTCAATTTATTTAAGAAGATAATTAGAAGTTTTGAAAAAAATTTCAAAAATAATTTAAAATTTGGAAAAATTTAAAACAACATGTAGTTTTTTCAAGATTTAAAAAAAAAATTTGAAGCCTTTTAAGGATTTTAAAAATATTAAAATAAAAATAATTTATCTTCTAATTTAACAAGTGTTCAGTTAAAAAAAAAACAAGTGACATATTTACTTAACAATTTTATCATCTTAAGTCAATGCATGGGGATTCACAGAATACGAATGATTGCTTATTAACCCATTTAATTATTATGCACAGATTTGATTAAAAAATTGGCATATAATTTTTTTTGGTCAAAAAATTTATTTTTCTTAAAGCTGCTTCTTATTAATCATAAAAATCTATTAAAATAAATAGAAAAAGTAGAAATAATTTGAAATCGCTTGAATATAAATTAACTTAAACTTATTTATAATTGTTTAAATCTAGGCCCTTAAAATCTTTGGAAATTCTAAGAAATTCTTTGGCATCCCTTGAAATTTTTGAAATCTCTTAAAATTCTATGGCATTTTTTTAAATAACTTAAAATCTTTAAAATACTTGAAAATTTTTGTAATTTCTTCGTATCCCTTCAAATGGTTGAAATCCACAGAAAAATTTTTGAAATAAAATTTAAATTTTTCCTTAAAGTTCTCTAGAAATTAAAATAAGTAAAAGTCATTTGAAATTCCTTGTGTTTTTTTTTAATTTCTTGAAATTCTTTGAAATCTTTCAAAATAACTTAAAATGTTTAGAATGTCTTGAAATAAAATTTATTTTTTTTCTCAAAGTCTATCTAGAAAGTCCTTCAAATGCCTTAAAATCCCTTTAAATATTTAGGCTCACTAGGAATACCTGAAAATTTTATTCTCTAGAATTTAGTTCTCTAGAAATCCCTTGATATTTATTAAATATCTTAAAATTCTTTTAAAAGTCGTAAAATCTTGCCATTTTTGTAATCCGTTGATTTATTTGGAATCTTTTCAGTTTTTTAAAATTCTATAAAATTCCTTGAAATCTCTGGAATCCTGCGTTAAAGAAATAAATTATTTATTTGTAGTTTCTCTATTTTTTGCATTAATTCTTTTAATATTTTAACATTAATTATTTCATTATACTTATTTTCTTATAATGATTTTCTATGATGATTTTGCTAGAATCGCGAAAAAATGATAAAAAAATTATAGTATTTTGTAGGAAAGTCATTGTAGGTACTTTTACTGTTACTGAAAAAAGTGTAAATTGTTACCGGTTTTGTTACTTATTTATAAAAGTAAATTGTATTAATATCTTTTTTATTCAAAGAGTGATATCAAGATTAAAAAATTGAAGCCAGATTAATAAAAAATGTATTTACGATTTTTTTTCTAGGGAGCTGGACAAGACAGATTAGGAATTTATATCAAGAGCGTCGTTCCTGGAGGAGCAGCTGATACTGTAAGTGTCAAAATTATTCTCCCTGTGGTAAGCATTATTAAGAATTTTTAATAATATTATTTATTTTTTATTCAGGACGGCAGATTGACTGCAGGAGACCAATTGTTGAAAGTCGACGGACAAAGTTTAGTCGGAATCACACAAGAAAAGTGAGTATTAAATTAAAATCTAATATAACTATTGCACTAGTGTTTAAAAATTTATATTTTTAATTGCAAATTGATCTTTCCTATTTAGAAAATTTAAATATTGGGTTTGAAAATACATGTATTCTGTTAGGGATTAAAATATTCTGTTGAAAATTCATCCTTCTTTCGGTTGAATTCAACAGTTTTTTATTTCAAATTAAAATAGTTTCTCGTTAAAATATGAACTATTGCATGTTTGGTTAAGAATTCATATTTCGGTTTGAAAATTGGACTGCTCTACAAAAAATTAGTTTTTTTAACTTGAAAATTCAACAGTTTGGTAGAAAATTAAAGTGCATAGTTAAAAATTAAACTTTTTCTTAAAAATTCTAACTTTCGGGTTTGAAATTCAATTGTTTTGGTGTAAAATTCAACTATATGTTTAAAAATTTAACTACTTATTCAAAAAATTAACTACTTGGTGGAAAATCAACTTTTTTGTTGAAAATCCATAGTGTCGGGTAGAAAATTTAAGTTTTTTGTTTAAAATTATTGAACTTTTGTTGAAAATTCATTTTTTTGTAGAAAGTTAATCTTTTTTTTGAAAATTCTTTTTTTTTGTCTTTAGATTCAACTATTTTGTTAAAAAGTCATCTTTTTGGTCAAAAATTAAACAACTTGGTTTAAAGTTGTACTGCTTTGTTAAAAAATTTATCTTTTTTATTTGAAATTATCTCTTTAGTGAATTTTTTTTTTTTTAATTTTGTTAAAATTTTTTTTTTTTTGGTTGAAAATTAACTGCTTCTCAACTGAAAATTTAACTATTACATTTGAAGTTGAAATTTTTTTTTTAGTTCAAAATTCAACTGTTTTGTTCAAAATTTATCTTTCTCGTTTAAAATTAATCTGTTTGGTTGTAATTTCCACTATTTTGTAGAATATTTGTATTTTTTTGTTGAATTCAACTATTTTTTATTTAAATTAAAATCTTGTTTGTTAAAATATCAATTACACTTTTTGTTGAGAATTTATCTTTTTTGTTTAAAATTTCAACTACCTGATTGTAAGTTGAACTACTTTGTTAAAAATCTTTTTTCTTAAGATTCTTTATTTTAGTTAAAAATTTATCTTCAGAGTGAAAAATGTATCCAATTTTTTTAATCTGAAATTATAATTATTTCATTATTGGTTGGAAATTTTTATTTTTGATTGAAAATTGACCTTTCATATTTAAATACTCATGAATTTTGTTTAGGATTCAAATATTTTGTTGAAAATTCGTATTTTTTGGTCAAATTCAATTGTTTTTATTTTTAAAATAAAACAGTTTCTTGTTGAAATATCACAAGTGTCGTTGAGAATTCATCTTTTGGTTACAAAATTTAACTGGTTTGTACAAAATTCGTCTTTTTGGCATGAAAATTCAACAATTTAGTAGTAGAAAATCAACATTTTCGTTTAAAATTCTTACTTTTCGGGTTGAAAATTCAATTGTTTTGGTAGAAAATTTAACTCTATGATTAAAAATTAGACATTTATTTGAAAAATTAACTACTTGGTGGCAAATTAACTTTTCTGTTAAAAATCCATAGTGTCGGGTGGAAAATTCAATTTTTTTGTGTAAAATTTTTTAATTTTTTTTTTTGAAAAATCATTTTTTTGGGTATAAAATTAATCTTCTTTTTTGAAATTCATCTTTTTGACTTTGGGTTTAACTATTTTGTTAAAAACTCGTATTTTTGGTTCAATTTAACTGGAAGAAATTTTTTTTGTTAAAAATAAATTTTTTAAACTGAAAGTGTAACTATTCTATTTTTTGTTGTAAACTTATTTTTATAGTTGAAGATTCAACTGTTTTGTCAATAATTCCACTAATTGCAAAATTACCTACTTGGTCGAAAATGAACATTTTTCTTGAAAATCCATAGTGTCGGGTGGAAAATAAAATTTTTTTTAAATTCATGTTTTTTTGTTAAAAATTTTTCTTCTAGGGTAGAAAATTATCTTCTTTTTTGAAAACTCATGTTATTGTCTGTGGATTCAATTATTTTGTTTTTGGTTCAAATCAACTAAAAGAAAATGATTTTTTTGTTGAAAATTAATTTTTTAAATTGAAAATGTAACTATTACATTTTTGGTTGAAAATTTTTTTATCTCAATTCAACTATATAGTTTACAATTAATCTATTTATCTAAAAAAAATTAACAATCGGGTATAACTTTTTAATTAAAAATTCGTAGTGTTGGTTTAGAAATTCAACTGTTTTATGGAAAATGCATCTATTTTGTTGAAAATTGGTCTTTTTGGATATAACATTAATCTTCTTTTTTGAAATCGATTTTTTTTTTGACTGTAGATTCAATTTTTTTTTTAATTCGTCTTTTTTGGTTCAATTTAACTGGTCAAAAATTCGTTTTTTTTTGTGAAAATTAAGTTTTTAAAATAAAAGTGTAACTTTTCAATTTTTTGTTTAAAACTTTTTTTTAAATTCAATTATTCGGTTGAAAATTCAACTATTTTGGTAGAAAACTTAAGTATTTGTTGTGGAGTAGAATATTAATCTTCTTTTTTGAAAATTGATCTTTTTCGCTGTAAATTCAATTACTTTTTTTTCATGATTCGTCTTCTTTTTTAATTTTTAGATGGTAGAAAATTTACTTTTTTATTGAAATTGTAACTATTCCATATTTGTTGTGAAAAATTATTTGTTGTTGTAAAAATGCAACTATTTGGTTGAAAATTCAACTATTTTGGTAGAATCTTACTAGAAAATTAATTTTTTTTTTAAATTATAGTGTCGCGTGAAGAATTAAACTGTTTTGTGGAAAATTCATGTATTTTGTTTAAAATTCGTCTTTGAGAGCAGAAAATTAATCTTCTTTTTAAAAAGTCATCATTTCGGTTGAGGATTCAACTATTGTGTTAGAAATTCGTATTATATAGTTGCATTGAACCAGTCGAAAATTAGTTTCTTTGTTGAAAATTAATCTTTTAAATTGAAAATGTAAGTGTTTCATTTTTGGTTAAAAACTTATGTATTCTAGTTAAAAATTCATCTCTCTTGATTAAAAATTACATTCTTAGTGAAAATCCATTTTCGTAGGTATCAAATTCAAGTATTTTGTTGAGTGATCTTTTTTAGTCGAAAATTTAACAGTTTTGTTGAAAATTCGTCCTTTTTAAATAAAAATTTAAACATTCATAGATGAAATACAAAATATCAAATCTTTCATTGAGAATTTTTTTTTTTTAAACTGAACGAAGGGGGTCGGGGGGTCAAAAATATTCTAAAATTGCTAACGTAGTTTATGGATGACCCCTCAATACTAAAATTCGTCTTCAAAAATGAAATTATTTTTTTAACTTGCAGAATTTCTGCTATACAAATGATAATTTCTTTTCAGAGCTGCTGAATATCTCGTGCGCACGGGACCTATAGTAACGCTGGAAGTTGCTAAACAGGGTGCCATATATCACGGATTGGCTACTTTGCTTTCTCAGCCCTCTCCTGTCATGACCAGAGGTAAGTAAAAATCCTTCTCTGTCCAATAAATTTCCAGTCTAGAGTCTCCAGGATCCTGGATTCTTAATTTTCAATTCTACTCCTTGGGATGGAGCAAAGGGCAAGAAAAAACAGCTTTCATTTCATAGCTTCTCAAAATCGTTGCTTATTTTCTAATCTGCTACCCCTTTCGCAAAATCAATTTGCAAGAGTCTTGTTCAATTTTTCTAAATTTAATGTAATGAGTGTAGAAAATGTAAAAGTTTATGAAACCCAACTTTAAATGAAAATTTTTGTGAATGACCCTATTTCTATCGATATCTTTTAATTTTCTAAATGCTTCTTGCTGATCATTGACTAACAGGGTGGCCAAAAAACATTTTCAAAATTCCCTGTCTTTTCCCTGTCCAATTTATAATTTTTAGTGACCATTTATATTGAAAAAGGAGAATTCTGATCTTGTAACATTTTCAGACTTCACAGCCGAAAATGATCTCAAAACATGGGAAATAGGGTAATTTTTCACAAAATTGAGGAATGATGGGTGAATAAATTCTTTAAAATAAAATTAATTTAGCTACCAAAAAGATTTAAATTTCTAAGATTTTAATTCGAAATATATTGTATTTTTAACAAAATAGAAACATTTTCCACCATGAATTTTTAATCCAAAAAAGACGAATTTACAATCAAAGAATTAATTTTTCTTTAACTAGGAAGTCTAATGTTTTAAAAAACAGTTGACTTTTAAACACAAAAAGATGAATTTTTGACAAAAAATTAATTTTCAGTCAAGAAAGATTAATTTTCAGAACAAAAAATCAACCAAACAGTTGAAACAGACGAATTTTCATAAAAATAATTAAACTTTGAACAAATAGTTGAATTTTCAACCTACAAAGATGAATTTTAACCAAGTAGTCGAATTTTCGGTAGAGAAAATTAAACTTCAACTAAAAGCTGTTGCATTGTAAACCAATTAATTAAATTTCCAAACCAAAAAACATATGTTTTAGAAGACAGTTGAATTTTCAAAAAAAAGTTGAATTTTCAATAAAAAGTTGAATTTTAAAAAAAAAGTTGAATTTTCAATAAAAAGTTAAATTTTCAATAAAAAAAGTTGAATTTAAAAAAAAATGTTAATTTTTAACTAAGAATGATGAATTTTCAACAAAAAAAGATCACTTTTCTTCCATAAAAGATCAATTTTCTATCGGAAAGAACTAATTTCCAACAAAACAATTGGATTTTTGACCATAAAGAACGAAATAAAGAACGAAATAAATAAATTTTCAAAAAGTAAATTAAACCTTCATCAAGGTAATTGAATATTTAATTAAATAGATGAATTTTCAACCTACAAAGATAAATTTCTAACCAAGAAGATTTATTTTTTACCAAAAAAGATTACTTTTTAACAAAATAATCAAATTTTCAACCAAAAAGATGATTTTTCAACAAAAAAAGAGTAATTTTTGACTACAAAAAAATTCAACAAAATACATGAATTTTCAATTTATAAAGAATAAATTTTTAACCAAAAATTGAATAGTTAATTTTTAAGATAATAAATTTATTTTTTAACCAAAAAAAATAATTTTCAATAGAGGGGAATTTTACAAAAAATTAATTTTTAACGAATTTGTTCAATTTTCAAGAAATTTGTTGAATATTGAAAACGAAAAGATGAATTTTTAAAAAATAATTTAATTTTCATCGAAAAACATGATTTTTCAAAAAAAAAATCTTTGACCATAACAAAAAAAAAATTCAATAAAATTTATGATTTTTCAACTTATAAAGAATAAATTTTCATCTAAAAATGAAATAATCAAGTTTTAAGATAATAAAATTATTTTGTAATCAACAAAAAATTAATTTTCATTGTAGGGGATTTTTACAAAAAATTAATTTTTAACAAAGTTGTTCTATTTTCAAGAAATTAGTTGAATATTCAAAACAAAAAGATGAATTTTTAACAAAATAATTAAATTTTCAACCAAAAAGATGATTTTTCAACAAAAAAGATAAATCTTTGACCGAAAAAAAAAATTTTGTACAAAATACATGAATTTTTAATTTATAAAGAATAATTTTTTATTTAAAAACGGAATAGTTAAATTTCAAGATAATAAAATTATGTTTCAACAAAAAAATCAATTTTCAACAGAGGGGAATATAACAAATTAATTATGAATAAAGTTGTTTTATTTTTAAGTAAGTAGTTGAATATTCACAACAAAAAGATTACTTTTTAACAAAATAATTTGGAACCACAAATATGGTTTTTAAAAAAAGAGTAATGTTTGACAAAAAAAAAATTTAACAAAATACATAAATTTTCAATTTATAAGAATAAATTTTCAACCAAAAATGAAATTGTTAAATTTTAAGATAATAAAGTTATTTTTGAATTAAAAAAAATCTATTTTCATTAGAGGGGAATTTTCCAAAAAAATCATTTTTAACAAAGTTGTTCTATTTTTAAGAAATTAGTTAAACATTTAAAACAAAAAGATGAATTTTTAACAAAATAATTAAAAATTTTAACCAAAAAGATGATTTTTCAACAAAAAAGATTAATCTTTGACCATAACAAAGAAAAAATTTTTTTTTAAAAATACATGGATTTTCAATTTATAAAGAACACATTTTTATCCAAAAATTGAATAGTTAAATTTTTAGATATTTAAATTATTTTTGAACCAAAAAAAAAATTTCAATAGAGGTGAATTTCACAAAAAAAAAATTAATTTCTAACAAGTTCAATTTTCAAGCAATTAGTTAAGTATTAAAAACAAAAAGATGATTTTTGAACAAAAAAGCTTTATTTTTGCTCAAAAAAAACAAACAAAATTTTCAACAAAATACATGAATTTTCAATTGATAAGAAATAAATTTACATCAAAAACTGGGATAGTTCAATTTTAAGATAATAAAATTATTTTTTAACCAAAAAAATTAATTTTCAATAGAAGGGAATTTTACAAAAAATTAATTTTTAACAAAGTTCAATTTTTAAGCAATTTGTTGAATATTTAAAACAAAAAGATGAATTTAAAAAAAAATAATTAAATTTTCGTCCAAAGAGATGTATTTTAAACTAAAATGATGCATCTGAAGAAAAAAAGACTGTTTAACAAATTGATCCAAACTTCAATTGAGGAGTTCAACCAAAAAATATGAATTGTCAACGAATAATGTAACTTTTGATATTTCAACCAAGAAATATATTTTTTTAAATAAAAAACATATTAATTGAACCACAAAAAGTGAATTTTAAACAAAGTAATGGAATTATTGACCAAAACGGGTTAGTTAGTTGCAATCTTAATCAAAAAAGATCAAATGTCTGATGAAGTACTTGAATTTTTAATAAAACGGTTAGATTTTCGAGCAAAAATATGACTTAACAAAATAATTACATTATTAACGAAATAATAAATTTTTTAACCAAGCTAGATGGATTCTGAACCAAAAATCTAATAGTTGAATTTTTTATTGGGTTCTATTCATTCAAACAAAAAGATGAATTTTTTACTAAAAATATGTATCTGCGGAAAAAATTAAGTTTTAACAAATTGATCCAATTTTTAACCAAGTAGTTAAGTTTTTCACCAAAGAAGCTGAATTCTCATCAAAAAATGTAATAGTTTGTATTTCAACTAAAAAAGGCTTTTATTTAATTAAAAAAAAGTTGACTTTTAACAGAAAAGTTGAATTTTTAACAAAATAGTTATGTTTTTGACCAAATAATAGAATTTTTAACCAAACCAGAATAATTCTCAACCAAAAATGTAATATTAGACTTTTCACAAAAAAAAGTAACTTTTAACAAAAAATAGTTGAATTTTGTTATTGGACTCTATTAATTGAGTTCGCGATTCAGCAAAAAAGGGAAAAAATTTTTAAAACAGAGGATAAAAGATTAATTATTTAGAAAACTGTATAAGAAGGGAATATAGGACAAAGTGTGAAGTCTGCATTTGTGATATAGAATCTCTTATAAATGGAATAAAACAATTTTAAATTTAAATATTTTTAATGTATTATTCTTGACAGTTACTGAAGGTGCTTCTTAGGGCTTGATTTTTGGTCCATGTTTTACAAATGTCAACTTTCCTCCTACAAGGATGAATTTTTTGATGTAATATTTTAAGCACATAATCTTCTATATGACAAAATACAAGTCCTTTTAGCGCCCTTTTTTTGAAAAATGATCTTGTTTTTTTTTTTTTTTTTAATTAATAGAAAGCATGATGGATTTGTGCGCCTGGGAACGAGCAACCCGCCACCGGAAGAGTGCCCATGATGAACCGAAAACAGGAGCTCCCCCGTTTTTTCTCCGCCTGTTTTCGGTTTATCATCGGTACTCTCCCGGTGTCGGTTTGCTCGTTCCAAGGCGCATAAATCCAGAATATTTTCATTTTTTTGAAAAAAGGGCACTAAGAAGACTTGTATTTTGCCATTTAGATTATGTGGTTAAAATATCACATCAAAAAATTCTTCCTTGTAGGAGAAAAGTTGACACTTGTAATACATGAGCCAAAAATCAATCCATGGTGCTTCTTATAGAAATTCCCTGACTTTGCAATTTTTGGTCTAAGTTCCTGACTTTTCTGTCACTTTTCCTGACCAACAGAATCCCCCGACTTTTCCCTGATTCCCAGGTTTTTCCTGACCTACGGCCACCCTGGACTAGTAAACCCCGCTTGACTAATGCTTAACTAACTATTGTTTCAAGCAGAGCATAATAAGGCACGGCCAAAATCGGAACACTTAGAGCCTTCCAGACTGGCGGATAAAGCTTCTCAACCTTCGACGTCTCACTCGATGGGCAATTTATTGTCTGTTCCGAAACAGATTGGATACCAAGAGCGCTTGGTCGATTGGGACGTAGATCGTGTGCAACCAGGTGCGACCCATCTTCAAGTATCTCAGTCGCAGTACCCAAATCTCTATCGAAATCCCTCCTACCACAATTCTTCCTACCACAATC
>JAUELO010000366.1:3671304-3682009 GCA_032357855.1 Amphibolips quercusostensackenii
AAATTTAAACCAAAAAGATTAATTTTCGACCAAAAAAGACGAAGTTTCAACGAAACACATAATTTTTCAAACTTATAGTTGAATTATCAAGTCATAAAGATAAATTCTAAAAGAAAGGCCATAGCTGATATTTCAATCAAAACAAATAAAAAAAACAAACGAATTTTCACCAAAAAAGACTAACTTTCTACCAAAAAAGACGAATTTTCAACAAAACACATGAATTTAAAAAAAAGTAGTTGAACTTTCAACACATAAAGATAAATTCTTAACAATAAATATGAAAGTTGATATTTCAATTAAAACAGATGAAGTTTCACCCAAACGAAATGAATTTAAAAAAAAAAAAAAAAAAAAAAATTTTCAACCACGAAGATTAATTTTCCACCAGAGACTAATTTTCGACAAAATACGAGATTAAAAAAAAATTGTTAAATTTTCAACTAAAAATGATAAGTTTTCAACAAAAAATGGGAAAGTTAAATTTTCAGTTAAAAATTAATTTTCAACAAAAAAACCCGAATTTTTAACAAAACAGTCTAAATTTTCAATGAAAAAGACGAATTGTCGACAAGTAAATATTTTTCATTTCATAAAAAAAAGTTGATTCAAATTGTTGAACTTTCAATCCAAAGGATGGATTTTCTGTAAAACAGTTTAATTTTCAACCTAAAAATATGTATTTTCAACAAAAAAGTTCTTTTTCAACTAAAAAGGTGGTATTGTTAACAAAAAGAGAAAAATTTTCTACCAAAAAACACGAATTATCAAATAAAAAAGATCAATTTTTAACAAAATATGAAATAGTTAAATTATCAGTCAGAAAATTATTTTCAACAGAGAAAGACGAACTTTTAACAAATTTCCAACAAATTTTTAACTAAAGAGATGAATTTTCAACAGAAATTATAGATTTTCCAAGCATAAAGACGAATTTTCAACTAATTATCAACATTCAACCAAAAATGGAAAAGTTAAATTTACAATTACAAAAAATAATTTCGAACAAAAAAAATAATTTTTAACAAAATAGTCAACTTTCTAACCAAAGAGATGAATTTACAACTAAAAGCATGAATTTTTCAACAAGAAAAAAGATTTTTTAACACATAAATATTTTTCAGTGATGAAAGAAATAAATGCGTACAAATTGTTGATCTTTCAAAACAAAAAACCAATTTTCTGTATAACAGTTAAATTTCCATCCTGTATAAATGAATTTTCAACAAAAAGTTACATTATTAACCAAATAATTAAAATTTCAACAAAAAAGATTAATTGTCAACCCACAAAGATAAATTCTCAACAAAAAATTTTATTATTGATATTTCAAAAAAAAAAAATTAAATTTCTACCAAAAGAGATGAATTAAAAAAAAAAAAAAAAAAAAAAACGAATTTTCAATAAAGAAAATTAATTTTCTACCAAAAAAGATGAATTTTTAATAAAACACATGAATTTTCAAACAATAAGTTAAATTTTCAACCCACAAAGATAAATTCTTAACAACAAATGTAATAGTTGATATTTCAATCAAAAGAAATGAAATTTTTACCAAAAGGGAAGAATTTTAAAAATAAAAAGAAAGAAGAATTTTCTACAAAAAAAAGACGAATTTTCAACAAAACACACGAATTTTCCAAGAAGTAGTTGAATTTTCGACTAGAAGTGATCAGTTTTCGAAAAAGATTAAAAAGTGAAATTTTCAGTTGAAACAAAATTTTAACAAAAATATTCAAATTTTTAACCAAAGAGATGGTTTTTTCAGGAATAATAAAATAGTTGATATTTTAACAACAAAATTTTAATGTTAAATGAAAAATGGTTTAATTTAACCAAAAAAAAAGCGAATTTTCGACAAAAAAGTTGTTTCAACAAAAAAACATAACAGTAAAATCGTCAGAAGAAAGCAGATGCAAAAAATAAATAAATAGAAATATACCGAAAACATAAAATACACATAAGACTATATTATATCAAGGTGGACACAAAACTTTATTTTCTAAACTCCTAAATTTTTTCCTGACCGATTTCTCATTTTTTTTACCATTAATATTCAAAGACCAGAATCTTAATCTTGTAACATTTTGAAAATAGAATCTTTTTAAAACGCAATAAAAAAATTTTAAATTCAACATTATTATTCTTTACAGTTATTATTTTAAGGGCATATTATAAAAATACCCCTAATTTTGCAAAATGTTTTCACAATCCCTGACTTTTCGCTGATTTCCAGATTTTCCCTGATTTACGACCACACTGGAAATTTAAATTTAAGATATTTAAATCTTGTCCTAAAATAGTTTTCATTCAGAGCAAAGAGCAGGATTTTTGTAAAAACGCTAAATATGCTGATTTAGCATTTAAACTACTTAAATTTTGAATAAAAATTCGAGTGACATTGAAATTTAACTAACAGGTATCAATGAACCATAATTCGTCATCAAACAATCAAATGCGTGTTTAGACAATTTCACGTCATCTCAACTATAAGCCATTTAGTGTAATTGGTCTGTTTGTCCATCAACTAGAGCAACATATTAAAATATTTGTTCTTACATTTAGGCTCACTTTGCATTAATCTTGGGACAACCGAATGCACTTGAAAAACAAAAAGTTATTTTACAATTTTTGAGACTTCTTTTTTATCAATAAAAGAAAATAATTCATTTTAGAGATTTAAAAAAAAAATAACAGACCTCGGTCTCATTTCAGAAATAAAAAATAGTGTAAACAATGTCAAATTTGAGAAAGTGTCAATATTGTGTTACAAAATTTTTCAAGTAATAAAATGATGTGTAGTCCGAATTTAAAAGCGTGCAGTTGGAAATCAAAAATGCACAATGGAATTAACTTTGTTGTTTAAAGAAAATTAATTTTTATCAGTTTTTCATTTCATTCATCTTTATTGTTTGAAAAGTTCATTATGTATTTGGTTCTGAATTGAATTAAATTAGTTAAAAATTCAACTGCTTTGTTGAAAATGCGTCTTTTTAGCTTAAGAATTCGACAATTTAATTCAAAACTTTTTTCTTTCTTGACTAAACAAATTCTTTTTGGTTGAAAATTTTTATATTTTGTTAAATATTCACCTTTTTTGTTTGAAAATTCATTTCTTTCTGTAGAAGTATCACCTTTTTGGTTAAAAATGAAACTGGTTAAAAATTAATCTGTTTCGGTTGAAAATTAACTTTTTTGTTGAAAGTTCAACTGCTTGGTCGAAAATTTGTATTTTTAGTTAGAAAATTTAACAATTTGGTACCAAATTTAACTATTTTGTTGAAAATTCGTCTTTTTTCAGTGTAATATAAAATTTTTTGGTTTAAAATGCGACTTTTTGGTTACAAATTAATCTGTTTTATTTAAAGATTCAAGTATTATGTTGAAAAATAAACTAATTTCTTTAAAGATCATTTTTCGCGTTAAAGATTCATAATTCTAGTTGAAAATTCGTTTTTTTTTTGGGTAAAAATTAATTTTTTATACTTTTTTGTTGAAAACTGATATTCTCGGGTTAAAAATCCAACTATTTTTTTTTGAAAATTAGCCTTTTTGACTTGAAAATCCAAATACCTGGTAGGAAATTAAACTATTTGGTACAAAATAAATTGTTTTTTTTATTGAAAATTAATTATCTCAAACGAAAATTTAACTGATCTATTTTTCGTTGAAAATTAATCTTATTTAGATGAAGAATTCCATAATTCAGTTGAAAAAATTTAGAAACGAAAATAATATAAATAAAAAATTAATAAAAAAAAATTTGGACCAACATCACATCTACTGTTCAGAGTAATTAGTTAAAAATTAATGTATTTTGTTGAAAATTATTCTTCTCGGTTGAAAATTCATTTATTTGGTTAAAAATGTCAGTATTTTGTTCGCAATTCGTCTTTTTTTTGGGAAAATTAATGTATTTGGTGAAAATTAATCTTCTTGGTTGAAAATTCATCTATTTGGTTAAAAATGTCAGTATTTTGTTCGCAACTCGTCTTTTTTCGGGGAAAATTAATGTATTTGGTTGACATTTTGTTTTTTAATTAAAAATTCATTATCTTAAACGAAAATTTAACTAATCTATTTTTCGTTAAAAATTAATTTTATTTAGATCAAGAATTCCATGATTTAGTTTCAAAAATTTAGAAACGAAAATAATATAAACTAAAAATTATTCCAAAAAAATTTGGACCAAAATCACATCTATTGTTTAGACTATTTAGTTAAAAATTTATGTATTTTGTTGAAAATTAACCTTCTTGGTTGAAAATTCATCTACTTGGTTAAAAATTTCAGTATTTTGTTGGCAATTCATCTTTCTTGGTAAAAAATTAATGTATTTGGTTGAAATTTCGTTTTTTGATTGAAAATTCAACTCATTTGTGGAAAATTCGTGTTGCTTGTTTAAAAATTCATCTTTCTTACCAGAAGTTTGATCCTTTTTGGTTTAAAATGAAACTCTCTGTTTGATCCTTAATCTGTTTTGGTTGAGGATTCAAATATTTTGAGTTAAAATTTATCTTTTTTATTTGAAAATTCAACGTTTTTTGTGAAAATTTGTCTTTTTGTATTGAAAATTCGATTAATTTGTCAGAAAATTTAACAACATAGTTGAAAATTAACTTTTTTATATAAAATTCATATTTGCGGGTTGAGAATTGAACTATTTTGTGGAAATATTTTTTTTGTTTTGTTAAAAAAGCTATTAATTTTTTTAGCTTAAAAATCTAAAAATTTGGTTGAAATTTTGTTTTTTACTCTTCATTAAAAACCTTTTTTGGTTGAAAATTCGTGTTTTTGATTTGAAAATTCATCTCTTTTTGTACAAATTTCACCCTTTTTTATTCAAAATGCAACTGTTTGGTTGATAATTAATCTGTTTTGGTTAAGGATTTAATTATTTTGGGTTATATATATTTTTTTATTTGAAAATTTAACTTTTTTAAGGTAAAAATTTATCTTTGCTGAAAGAAGTTTTTGCTTGAGGGAACGAAGTAGAAAGCATTTGATTAAGTGAGTTGAAGCTTGAGTGAGATCACAACATAAGAAGCATGTGATTTTAGGATATGTGACTCAACAATTAACATAAAAAACAAACACTCAGATCATCGACCTAATGATTACGAGAAAAGCGGATGGGAGAATAATAGTTTTAATGATATTTTCCTCGATTAAATTGTTTTAGTACGCTGTATCTTTAAAAGAATTTTTTTCAAGTCAAAGCAAAATTCTGTAAATTGTGCGGAAATCTTGCTAATTTCAGGATGGCTGTAAACTTCATTTTCAAAATTTTATGACTTCCCTGATTTCTCCCTGACTAATTTTTTATTTTCCTTGACCATTAGTATATAAAGCCCAAAGTTCTAATATTGTAACATTTTTAATACGGATTTTTTTGTACATTGAATAAAACGATTTTAAATTTAAATTTATAAATTTGCTATTAATTATTCCCAGGGCTGTCACAGCCTGATTTTCTTGAAAAAAGTGATGAATGTATTTTAATACTGTGACTGATATTCTTTTGAATTGAAAAAGAATTCAAAAGAATAAAAATAAATTGGAAAAAAATTAAAGAAATCCAAGAAGGTCCAGTGATTTCAGTAAAATTATAGTGAATTTAAAAAAATGTAACGAAAATAAAAAGAATTCAATGCAATTCATAAAAATTCAAGGTGAAAAAAAATCAAGTGACTTGGAAACAATTCAAATATATGAAAAAATGCATTGAATTCAGCAAGTCTGAAATGAGCTTCAAAAAATTCAAAATAATTTGATATAATGCGTAAGAATTCAAGGTGAGTTAAAAATACTTCAAGATAAATCAAATAAAATCTAATTAAAGTGAATTCCACAAAAAAAATTAATTGAAATATTATAAAATCTGATTACCTATATTCTACGAAATCTGATATTTTCTGAAATTCTCGAAAATTTTTTAAAATACTTTGGAAGCTTTTAAAATCCATTGCCATCTTCCCAAATTTTTTACAACCGCATGCAATTGTTTTTTAATCTCTTAAACATGCCTTGGAATCTTTGAAAATACCGAAACTAAAATCTTTAATCCTTGGGATCTTTTAAAACATCCTAGAATATTTCAAATTCTTTAAAATCTTTTGAAATCTTTTCAATTTTTTTTAAGTACTTGAAAATTTCTTAGAATTTTTAAACATATCCTTAAATTTTTTTAAATATCCCTAAACCTTTTAAATCCTTTGGAATCACTTCAAATTATTTAAATTTATTAAATATACCCTAACATAATTCAAATCCTTTATAATATTTTTATATCCCTTGAAACTTTTTGAAGCGTTAGAAATTTCTTGAAAGTTTCATAACACCCTAAAATCATCAAATACATTCCGAAAACCTTCAAATTATTGACATCTATTTGAAATCCCTTTGAACTTTTTTAAATTCCCCAAAATATTTCAAATCCTTTGAATTCCCATCAAATTATTAAAATGAATTAAGAATTCCTTGGGATATTTTAAATTATCCTAAAATATTTAAAATGCTTGACAATTTAAAAAAATTTTTTAAAGACATTTGAAAATTCCTTGGAACTTTTTAAAAGACCCTCAAATATTACAAATCCTTTGAAATCCCTTGACATTTTTCACAGCTCATGTAAATGCCTGGGACTTTGTTAAAATGTCCTCAAATATTAAAAACCTTTGGGAATCACTTCACATTATTGAAATTTTTTAAATATACCCAAAGATATTTTAAATCCTTCAAATCTTCTGAAACCCCTTGAAACTTTTTAAAGATCTTGAAAATTCCTTGAAAATTTTTTAAAATACCCTCAAATCTTTAAAGACCTTTGAAATACCTTTAAATTATTGAAATCTATTAAAAATCCTTTAAAATATTTTGAAATCTCTTGCAAATTTGTTAAGCCCTTCACAATCCAAATCCTTTAAAATCTTTTGAAATTCCTTTTAACTATTTAAAGTTTTTGAAAACTGATTGGAATTTTTAAAAATATTCCTAAAAAGTTCAAATCCTTTGGAATCACTTCAAATTATTGAAATCTATTAAATTTGCCCTAAGGTATTGCAAATGCTTTTAAACCTTTTTAAATCCATTGAAACTTTTTAAAGCTCGTGAAAATCCCTTCGAATTTTTAAAATATCCTTAAATTTTTTTAAATCTTTAGACCTACTTCGAATGATTTAGATTTATCGAATATAACCTAAGCTATTTTAAATCCGTTGAAATGTTTTCAAACTCTTGAAAATGACTTAGAATGTTTTAAAATACCCTAAATACTCAAAATCCTTTTAAATTTTATTAAATTAACGAAATCAATTAAAAATTATTTGGGATCATTTAAAATCCCCTAAAATAATTCAAATTCTTTACATTCTTTAGATCATTTTTTAAAGCTTTTAAAAATTCCTGGAAATTTTTATATATACCCTAAGATATTTCAAATCCTTTTAAAATCCCTTGAATTTTTTTTAAGCTTTTGGAAATGCCTGAAAATTTTTTAAATTATACTCAAATCTTCAGAATCTTTGGAAATCACTTCAAATTATTAAAATTTATTAAATATGCCCCAAGATATTTAAAAACCTTTTAAAAATCTTTTGAAATCTCTTAAAATCTTTTGAAATCCCTTAAAACTTTTTAAAGCTCTTGAACATCCCTTGACATTTTAAAAAATACACTAAAATCTGTAATGCTTTTTGAAATCAGTTCAAATTATTGAAATCAATTTAAAATTTCTTGTAATCTTTTGAATTACCTCAAATCTTTAAATTTCTTTAAAATCTTTAGAAATATGTAGTCCCTTGTAATCTTTTAAAATACCCTAAAACCTTATAAATTTTTATAGAGAAAAAAATATAATTATTGGCAAGAACTTATTTTGAAGAATTCGAAAAAAATTAGAAGCTTTTTAATAATTATGAAAGATTAAGTGTAAGAATAATTGTAGGTTTTGAAGATTTCAAAATGACAATTTTTATAATTTTTCAGGATATAAAAAAATGTTAGGCAAATTGAATTTTGCAGGATGTCAAGAGAATGGAAAAAATTTTAATAATTGTTTTGTAATAAATTTTAAATGAACATTAAAAAAGATTATAAAATATTTTTAATTATTTGCTAAAATTTTCAAAAAGATTGTAAAAGATGAAAGCAAAATGTTGCAATTTTTCCAATATTACATAATTTTAGAAAAAATTTGAATAAGTTTAAGAGATATTCAGAAGTTTTGACACGATTCAAAAATAATTGAAACTAGTTAAATTTTTAAAAGAATTTTTATGAGCTGCCACGAAAATAAAAAAAAAATTTAAGGTTCCTAGTAAAAACTAAAACGATTTTTTTTCGAAAAATTAATTAAAAGAGATTATTTAAAAAGATTCCAAACCATTTCAAAACATTTCTAAAATTGTCAAAGAAGAATCTGAAAGATTTTGAGGAATTTTTATATTTTGCAGAATTTAAAAAAAAATGCAGAAAAAATGTATTTAAAACAGTATTACCTCAAGATTCGTGGGCAAATTTTAAATGATTTTTTTTGTATGAAAAATTAATTTCGAGATAAAATTTTTAAAAAATTTTTAACATTTCAAATGACTTCCTAAAATTTTGAAGAAGTGTGTAGAATATTTGAAAGAAAAATGCTTCAATTTTGTGAGATTAAAAAATAAAAAATAAATCAAGTATATTCAAGAAATATTTAGAAGAATTGAAGAGATATCTAAAAGAATTTTAAACTTCAAAAGATTGTTAGAAATGTAGATTTTTAAGGATCTAAAAAAAACTTTAAAAGCTTTAAAAGAATTTCGAAAGGTTTCAAGAGAATAAACTAACTTTCTTAATATATCTGGGAAAATATAAGGATCATTAGGCTATTTTTTTACATTTTGAAAGATTTTCAAAATTTTAAGAAAAATTCGAGTCAGTTGAAAATACGTTTAGAAATTTTAGACGTTTTAAATAGATTAGAAATATTATAAACTTAGAAAAATTTCCGCAAATTTATTTAATATTTCTTGATTTCTTCCAAACTTCCAAAAGTCCTAAACATATTTTAAAAAGACTCGAATTTTTCCTAATATTTTGCAAAATCCTAAAAAATCAAAAAAAAATCTTTAAAATCCTCTAGATTATTTTTTGACACGTCCGAAATATTCAAAAATCTTTCTTAATTTCCTCAAGAATCTTATAAAAGTTATATTTATATAAATTTAAAAATAAACTGATAATACTTATTTTCTAGTTCTCAATTCTCAGAATTTAATTTCAGCCCAAATTCAGGCGTTCAAAAACAATGAACAAATAGTTATTTAAAATTTTTACATTGTATTATTAATATTATTTTGTATTATTTATGGTATTGAAAAAATGTTTTAAATTGGTTAATTTCAATTAGTACTTACATTAAGTAACTGCTATATTTGTGACTAAAAAAATATTGAAAAAGCAGTCAGTGTTACATCAAAATATCGTTTTATTTATTTCTAGAAAATTCTTTATCTTTAAAAAACTTTTTTTCTATTTACGGTCTGTTACGTTGGGGGGAGGGGGGGGGAAGGTCGAACATAATGTTAAGCAATATGTGAAAACTCCCATATAACTACCAAAATTCTTTAAAACCCTGTGAAAAGTTGTTTTACTCCCTTAAAAATCATTGCAATACTTGGAAATTTCTTCAAAATTTCTTTTCTAATTTTTCGTAATATCCTATAATCTTTCAAATCCTTTGAAATTTTTTGAAAACAAAAAAATTCAGAAACAGCTATAGACGTGAATTCCAACAAAATGTCTTGACTCATCCCTGATTGACAGGTTTTCCCTGACCCCGTAATTTATACTTTACAAGTCATCAAATTTAGTGATAACGATTTTTTGAAAAATACCTTTCAGACAACTTTAGTGAAATAAAAATAGCTTTTTACAATTTTTTCCACAAGTGAGTTTTCACAAAAGTCAAGGTAGAAGGAAAATCAATTGAAACCTGGAAATAGAAGAGAATCAACTTCTAATCATCTCCACACCTGCATTTGGAGAAACACACTACAGGAAAATCTGATTTTCCAGCACACACTCGATACGAGAGTGATTAGCCTTTCGAGCACGCGATGAATAGCGTAGATATTCGATTGATTAGGTACACCATTTCCGCCTCTTCTATTTTCAATATTCCTCTCGATAGCAATTCAAGTCGAAATCTAATTTATCCAACCTGACTCGTGACACGTGGGTGTGGTGAACCGTGCAAATACGACTTCCGTGCACCTGTTGTTTAAATGCTATCAAGAACTACTAATTGGAAGCACCCGTGATGTGACATTTTTAACGCGTGAAACTGTAATAACTTGTAAATAACGGAATCTTAATGTCACTGAAGTTCGCAACGTTTATAAACAAAAATATACCATTTTTAAGAATTACTCAAATCAATTTTCTGTTTTTCAATGGAGATGTTGCATGAAATGAGATAAAAAGATATTCTGATTCTTTAGTAGCTCACATTAACACATTCCAAGAAGCAAGAATTTTTTATTGAATAAGAAACGTGTTTTTTTTCTTAATAAAGTTTGAATATGGAGCCCGCTCGCGTCATTTTTCGCCAAACGCATTAGGCTTTTTCACTTCATCGTCAGCTGACTTCACTTCGTTAAGCGCTGAGGGGAAAACAAGGGACCAAATGCATGGGATTTGGTCCATTTTTGCCCTATTTTGA
>JAUELO010000366.1:3748190-3760619 GCA_032357855.1 Amphibolips quercusostensackenii
CAAAGCAAGATTATTAATGACTCTGTGACAGTAAGCCGCTCCTTTGTGGCAGTCGAAAAATATTATTTTTATACGATCTTGCCTGAAGCACTTTTATTAAGAGAGATTAAATAACTTTAAGATGTTACGGAAAAAAAATTTGTCCAAGAGAAAGTATTATTCATCAAATTAATGAGTTACCAGCTTTTATATGGCACAGAAAACACTGGGGGATCCATTAGAACCAATTTTTGGTTCCAAAGCAGCTGCGACAAAAATGAACCCCACTTGCTAAAAAGAAACCCAAAACGATAAGTAAGCTCTAAATGATACCTTCAATTAGGGTTCTAAATGATCCCAATTGTAATTGAGCCTATTTGTAACGAACCTATTTTTCGCTTTGCCCACTTCGACATTTTGTTTAATCAACAACATAATTTTTACCTTATAGCACACATGTAATCGAACTCTGATGAACAAAACTTAATGAAGAGAATTGAAGAATAAAATATTACTACAATTAAAATAGATATCATGACTTAATAAATATCATTTGCACGTTATGTAGCAAAGTTGTCAACATAAAGGCGTATTCATATGCTCTACTGCGAATCCGTTGCATAAGGCGCTTTATTGGCTGCCATCGGCGCGCCTATTTGAAATGTTGAAAAATACAATCTTTCCATTTAATATTATTAATTAAGAGTAATTATATTTTAACATGCTCAAGTGGTATGTGGATGGTTTTTAATATATTCTGAGCATTAGGTCAAAAAATAAAATAAGTATTCAGTAAATAAAAAATATTATGTTATTTAATGTAATCTTTTTTAAATTTTTCAAATATGGTTATTAATTTATGCATTTAAAACTGTGTATATTAATTAAAATGTATAAACGAATTTTATTGCAGGTACAATTTGAAATATTTAATATTTATTTATCGAGAAATTGTAATTCCAATTTTATTAAAGGTATATATTAAATAGAAACTGATAAAAAATAGAGACAATAAATAGAAATATATTTTGTTAATTACCAGCATAAAGGTTAAATTAATTTTTCATAATAAAGCACCTACGCGTTTCGAATTGGTTTTCAGTTTCTTCTCAAGATGCGAAAAATACCAACATTTTCGAAGATTTTAAGGAACGGATGAAAAATCCAGAAAAATAAGATTCCCGAAACTGTAAAATTTCCGTGTTGGAAAATTCCCCCAAAATAAAATTCCCGGAATTATAAAATTGCCGAAATTTAAAAATGACGAGTTGGAAAATTCCGACAGAAAATTCACGAATTATAAAATTCCTCAATTTAAACAATAAAAAAGTCCTTTATTTAATGAATATCATTTATTAATTAAAAATAAAAATATTTCTTATCAAAGAAACCAATTTTTTTAATGTTTAAATTTTTTAAAAATTATTGTTTCAATTCAAAATAGTAATAATTAATAAAAATGTATTTCTGGAAGAACAATTTTGTTTTAAAATGTGCATAGAAAAATTACGGAAAACGTTTTTAAAAATCGAATTTTGAATTAGAAAAAAAAAATTAAAAAGAAACTTAAAGAAAAATCAGTGCTGAGTTGAATTCTGCAAAGTTTGTTCGCACGTATGTTCAAATTAATTTTTTTATCCAATTTTTATACATTTATTGTTATTTTTATTTAACCAATAATGGTGAAAAACTATTAACATTAAATAAATTTTCTTTGGTAAAAATATTTGATTATTGTATTTTCAATAAATAAATAATATCTATTAAAAAATTATTTTTTAAATTGTTTTAGTTCGTGAATTTTCTAGTTCGGATATTTTATAATTCTGCAATTTCTGTCGAGAATTTCATCATTCGGGAATTTTCCATTTTGGGATGTTTAAATTTCAAAAATTTTATAAGTTCAGGAATTTTATCATCCGGGGATTTTCCAATTCAGAAATTTTATAGTGTCGGGAATTTTATTTTTTTGGATTTTTCAGTCGTCCCTTATACCCTTCGAAAATTGTTGTACTTTTCGCATCTTGAAAAAAAACTGAAAACCAGTTCGAAACGCGTCGGTGCTTTATTATAAAAAATAAATTTAACATATATGCTGGTAAAAAAAAAGTTTTTCTTTTACTTTATATACTTTTTTGTACGTTTTAAAGTAAATTCGACTGACTTTCCATTTACACCAAACTTTCGGTCACAGTCCAGTGTCGGGGGTTGTCTTCAAATTGTTTTGGTCTGAAGTCGGGGGGTCCAAACGTAAACATTCAGGGCCGCCTGAGCCGTTTCCATAATATTTCGCAATAAACTCGACTGAGTACGCGCGCACGTGCGAACCTTCCGAAGCCAGAATCGCCCTGCGCACCGCATCAGCTTGGTGGAGTAGCCGTTCTAGGAAAACCGAAACCGGGGGGACTGAAGCCGAGAGTTTGGTGTATGGCAAATGAGCATAACTTCCTTACTATTCAATGAAGTGTATTAATGTTATGGGTCAATCAGTATGCCTCAGATAAAGGAACCTTTTCCGTTATTGCATCAATTTTGAATTATATTAATGAAGAAAATTATACTATAAATACCGTTTTTTCAAATATTATGCATTACTACAGCTTTTTTGCTCTTCAATCAAATTTATCAATATTATAGGTCAATCGATTCGTCTCGAATCAACTCATCTTTGCTATTCTTACTTTAACTTCAGGTTATGAGAATGAGAAAATTTTTACTATAAAAATCGATTTTTAATATATAAATGACCATAACTTCCCTACTCTTTAATAAAATGTATTACATAATATTATAGGTCAATCGATTCGTCTCGAATAAACGCATTTTTTCTATTCTCACATCAACTCTAATTTATGCAGATGAGAACATTTTCACTATAAAAATAAATTTGTAATATAATATAAATGAGCATAACTTTCTTATTCTTCAAAAAAGTGTATTAATATTATAGGTCTATCGAGTCGTCTCGAACCAAGGAATCTTTTATGTTCTTGCATCCACTTTGAATTACGTTAATGGAAAAAGTTTTATATAAAAAAACCGATTTTTAAATTACCAAGTGCTATGAAAAAATGCAGTAAATATTTTTTGAAATCCTTTAGTCAGTTTCAAGATATTAGTGGTGAAAATAAGTCTTTCAAATTTCATCAATTTATCTGCAACCGTTTTCAAGTTATTGTGCTCACAAAAAAGTGTGACATCAACACATCCGCACTATTTCTTAGAACATTATATTAGACATTTTTAAATTGAAGAGGGTTTAATTAAACTAATTCAAAAATTTCGGAAAATTTTACCATTATAAAGCTTTCTTTATAACAAAGCAAAAATTATACAATATTGTGGTAAATATGCTACATTGACCAAAAACATCGACCTAAATTTTCGTACAGTAATCTATGTTTATTCTCGCTAGAGAGCGAATTATAGTTACTATGAAGTAAGCTGTCGAGCTCCACTCGGCTCTCACACGCGGAAAACCCCGGCTAGATATCATTTGTTCTTGATAATTTTGAATTAAAAGCCTTAGAAATTTAAGAAAAATTTAATTAATAATTTTTAATTGAAAACGTTCCAATTCAAAATATTGTAAACATGTAAAATTTCGAAAAAGGACAGTATTTCAAATGGAATCAAAAGGAATTGAAAAACAGAAGCTTTGAAAATTTAAAACCTTCAAACAAAAGTTTTTTAATTTAGACAATTTCATTAGGAAGGAGTTGGAAATTTAAAAATAAATTGAATATTTCAAAGTAAAAACTTCAATTCTAGAAGTCTAAATTCTTATTAAATTAAAAAAAAAGTTCTAACGTAAAAATTGATTAGAAGAAATTTTCTAAAACCAAAAAATAAATTCACCTTTATTTTCACTGTCCAAAATTGAAAATTTTTTAATTGTGATCCTTTAAAAATGAATTGTTCTAAAAAATGTTCAAAATAAGAAGTAATTTTAAATGGGAAATATTCAAAAATAAAAAAAGATGTATACTCCAGAAACTTGAAACTTAAACAAATCCGAACTTCATTTAAGACTAAAAAAAATTAGTCGCGAAGAATTGTTATATTAAAACTTGTTTGTACTCAAACCCTTAATAATTTGTATTACTTAAAGTAAATTTAATTTTTCACAACTATACAAAAATTCACAATTTTAAAATTGTCAATTATACTTTTCGGAATTCAACCCATTTAATTTTAGTCAGTTTCAAGTTCAATAATTTTAGATTTAAATAGCCTAAATATTTTGGTTTCAAATTTAAACGCTCAAAACTTTGTGGCTTCTTAAATTCTTTGAAATTTCACAGTATCAAAATAAAAGACTTAAAAATTGCTTACTTTTTAGTTGAAAGGATTTGTAACTAAACAATTTTCAATGAAATGCCTCCAGAATAAAATCAAAACAATGAAAAATAAAGATAATAATTTCTCAAATTCAAACCTCAAAAATGAGCTCATTTTAGAACCAGGCATTGAACACTGAAGTTTTTTTTATTTGATAAATGTTCCAAAAAGTTCGACATTTCAAACTCAATAAAAAAAAATACAATTCTTTTATTAGACAATTCAATAATTTTTAAAATTTTTAATGGTTTCAATTTGAGAATTTTTAATTTTCATGAGAAAAACTTTTAAATTTGCAACTTTTCCCTGACATTAGTTTAAATTTTGCGATTAAAATTGAAATGTTTGAATTTTAAAAAGTATAATTGACAATTTAAAAATGGTGGATTTCTAAACGATTAACTTTACTTAAAGTTATAGCAATTTTTAAGGTTATGAGTACAAAAAAGTTTTAATATCACAATACATCGCGACTATTTTTTTTTTACTTTTAAATTACGTTAAGGTTTGTTTAAGTTTCAAGTTTCTGAAGTAAACATTTTTTCATTTTTTAATATTGCCCATTGAAAGTGACTTTTTATTTTGAATGTTTTTTTAGAATAAATAAATTTTAAAGGTTTAGAATTAAAAAATTTCCTTTTTTGAACGATGAAAATAACAAGGAATTTATTTTTTTTATTTTACGAAAATTTGTCTAGTCAATTTTTGTGTTGAATAATAATTTTTTTTAATTTAATAAAAATTTAGATTTCTAGAATTTTAGAAGCTTTTACTTTGAAATATTCAATTTAGTGTTTAATTTCAAATTGTCAAGTTTTACTTGTTTCGTATTTAAATTTATTAAAATTCAAAAGTTTTCACTTTTAAATTATTCAATTTTTAATGCTTTTAATTAGAAATAATACAATTTTCATTTCTTTAAATTTTAAATGATCTAATTTTGAAAATTCTAATCGGAAAATATTCCATTTTTAACGTTCCTAAATTGCCCTCTTTTGAAATTTTATTCTGAAATCATTTATTTTCAAGATGCTTAAATTTAAAATAAAATTATTCAATTCTGAACGCTTTGAATTAAAAATGAGGCAGTTTAAACTTCTTCCCCAAGAAATTGCTAAAATAAAAAATTAAATTATTCCTTCCTCTCCCTAGATACCATGTTTTTCCCTTCACCCATACCCAGATACCATCTTTATACTTCCACCTCCCCTCTAACATACCACGTTTTTCTCCACCAACTTAAAATATTATATTTTTCTTCCATCACCTAAGATACCATCGTTTCCTTCCGTCGTTTTTTTAAGGAATCCACATTACCCCGTGTGCCAAATACGTTACCATTAAAAAAAAAACAAAGAATATGATAAATTTGCAGTAGGGGTTGTCGCGCAGCCCTCCAATATTAATATATTAAAAATAAGCGACTTAAAAATAAAAAATTAAAAGTATAAAATTAAAGATATTTATTTTCAGTGGCAAATTCAGTTTGGGGTGGATGCAATAATCACGCATCTCAGGTGATCTCTAATCCGTTCTCAGCCGGTGATTTGTGGCAACCGTCCAATAATTTAGTCAATAACAATATGCAAATTGCGGATAACACTCTCAATAATTCGGCTAATCCCTTTAGACAAATCCAATTCCCTGTAAACAACGGTGGATCGTTTGGTAAGTTATATTTAAAACATTTAAATGTGAAAAAAATTATTTAGGCATTGATAGAATTGAAATTAGTTATTTTTTTTGATTGTAGACACGCTATGGGCCTCGAAAGAGTCGCGAAACAATGAGGATGTTATTTCATCTAGTCAACGCATGACGTCATTCCCGAGCAAAACGTGGCATGCAAATCCATTTGTCGTAAGTGTGCAGTGTTTATTTTTGTAAAACACGTTCATTATAAAAAGGGAGGTCGATGAGAATTCTAATTTTTTTCAAGATTTACTGTTTGTCCGACTCGGAATTTATTGCCTATTAATTTATATTCATTTCAGTATTTATTAACGATCATTTTTGTATCGCATTTGATTCTGGTGTATGTTTTCTGGCTAGGGTAGTATATTTAGTTACTAACATTTCCAAGCACATACTTTGATAAATGTGGGTCAATGTTTTTGGTTAGGTCAGTCTGTTGACTACAATAATGTATTATCTTTCTTAAAAACATAGGTGTTGTCAAAAAATGTAACCGTGTTTTCAGTTAGGTTAGTATATTAAGTACAATATTACTATCTTTTTTAAAAACAGAGTGTCAAATTTGGGTCTACTTTTTCAGTTACGTTAGTATTGTTAGTACAGTATTGTACTTTTATTTTTTTAATATAGGGAGGGTGATAGATATGGGTCTATTTTTTTGGTTAGGGTAATATATTTGTTTACTATCTTGCCCAGAAGCATACTTATAAAAATTTGGGGCTATGTTTTGGTCAGGTCAGTGTATAAAGTAAAATATTAGTGTCACTTTTAAAAAATGTTAAGGGGTCACAAAATTGGGTCTATATTTTTAGTTAGGTTTTTTTTAGTAATATAAAAACTATCCTTGTGGCACTAAAACCTTTTCAGTTTTTAAATTCGTGTTTAATCTCTTTTTTGCGTGGGCATGTTGATCTTTTTATATTGTTTGATTGAGGTGTAATGTGCAATTTGCTAAATTCGTTTAATAAATTTCTCTCGCTTAAAGTAAATAATAGATGTAATACCTTTTATCTCAAGATTGCCCCTCGGGTCTTTCCCACTAATGCTGACGTCATCGACAAATATCTTCTCGTGCCACGCGTTTCAAAAACGTCATTTGTGATACGAGTGTAACAAAGAACTCGTGGCTTTAAATAGATAGTAAGACGTATATCGCTTTTTTTGCTTTTCTCGCATTCATTACTTGCGATTATTTTTACCCTCTTGTTATTTTTCTAGAATGTTTCAGTAATTATGAAATATCGATTTATGACTGAGATTTAAATTATTTTAATCAATTTAGAAATTGATCTATCAATTAAATTGTACTAAATTGGATTAAATTAAATTGTACCAAATTGGATTAAATTAAATTGGACAATTAAATTACCGCGTTTAGACAAACTTTCTGACTTTTAAAAACATTTGCTAGTCTTCATAAAAAATTTAATTTAAAATAAATATTCTTTCGTACTTGATTTAGTTTATTTTGAATAGAAATATTTAACTCGCGTTTCTGAGAGTTTCCAATCTTGTATAACGGAACTGGCGCTTGTCACGAATCGCTCGACGCTGGGCGTAGGTGGAAAATCCCAGCATGCTAAGAAAAAAAGAGCAGCTGCTTGAACGAAACTGAGTCAGCTTCCGCCCGATTGACCTCTCTTTTTTAAAGTTATAATTTACTAGTAAAAAAAAATAATTCAAGTTTCCTACAAATGAGGTCTAATGACAATCAAATACAGTGAAACTTCGATAATACGAACCTCTATAATATGAATTTTCTATAATTTAAACTTTTTTTCAGCCGGGTATGAAACTCGGCGTTTACTATGTTAATATTTTTGGATAATTCTAAGAATATCATACGCTTCGCCGTGATGATAACCTCTGTAATTCTAAGTACGGCAGTGAGTAATTAATATACTTGGAAAAGTTCATATTTATAACCTAGGCAATTGCGTGTGACCACATGTCACGGTAGAAAGAAAAGCAAAGATCGTGTCACTGTTATGGTATGCACTAATATGTCTAGTAAAGAAAAACTAAAATAATTGGTAATAGGCAAATGAAAGAATCCACGATATTTTAAGGGAATCAAGTCTTTACCAGTGCTTTACAAAACAATAAAAAATCTTGGATGAGCAGTTTAATTTATGGAGACTGGCTTTTTCACACTGATCGCAAAATCCAAAGAAATAATAGGAAACTTCTACCATATTTGTCAATAATTGTCAGGCTCATCTGAAAGTCTTCATGCAAACACTAAAATCCACAAGACTTTGGATGAGAAAGAGGGGGTACCTGATTTGAATTTGTTGGATGTCATTTTCGATTTAAGGTAGGCTTGGGCTAATGTCACAAGAAGAGGAACATTCTGCGAATGGTATTTCTGAAGAGTGGACTAATCTACAAAGGAGATTAGGATTCACAGATGCAAACTTTGAAGATTTTGTCGGTGTGGACACTTACTTGATGATTGGTACGGAACCTATAGACAGTGCGCTATTGGATAGTGTAAAGGAACAAGAACCTTTGAAATCTGATGACGAAAATGATGCTGAGAATCAGGATGTAAAACCATCAATGAAATTTAGAGATGCTTTATTTGGTTTAGCAATTTCTCGTTCTCTTCATACTTCTTCATAACAGACATTAATTTAATTACAGATAACCATAATTTTCCCTTTACCCGATGCTTGTACACTATCCACATTTTTACGCTCATTTAAGCTTTTTTTTGCATCATATATGTTCTGGAAAAAAGTTTCATTCAGCTTTCATCAGACAAAGTTTCGCCTTTAAGGGCAATTCCTAACATGTTCTGTGAAACGTTTTGAAACGTATTATGTGCGTTTATATTCTTATTTTCGATAATTCCAAGGTTTTTTCGGTCCGAAAGTACTTCGAGTTATCCAAGTTTCACTGTAATTAATAAGAAACCAAATGGATTGAATATACATAGTTGCTTGTTTAAATTATATATAAGTAACTTTGCTGATATGAATGATTTTTTTAGGTGGGATCTTCGAACAACCCCTTCTTGTGATCAAGCAAGTTTTGAAAAATGATCGAACAAACTATTGCGAAACTAAATTACGCCTAGCTTAGGAAAAATTATTTTAAAACATGACTCGATTGATAATCTCTTGAATTATTCGTATAAGTAAGTAGTAATGCGTTTTATTTATGAACATAATTTACAAAATGAATAAAGTTTGTTACTGTTACCAGGTTAATATATATTATATATTTCCGCCACTTGGACACGCTTACTACGTAATGTTAGAGAAGCTTACAGCGCAGGGTGATTTACAAATTTTAATTAAATTGTAATGAAAAATTTATGATAGAAAAAGAAATGAAGATACTGATTCCGTCGTTTCATTCCAAGGTCTGCGATGTCGATTATTCAACTTCTCGATTGTAATTAATGATGATGATAATAATACTTAATATAAATTATTGTATTCTTCCTCGTCATTTGAAGAAGAGCGAGCGTCTTTGAAACAAGAAAGTATTAGACTTTAGATTGGATTAACTAACTGATTATAGATAAAGGAAAAGGATCTGATTAGCATGATTGTACGTATTTTATAGTGGCTTTAGGCGGAAAAATGCTCTATTTTTGTGACTGTTATAGTTTAAGCGAATAATATTGTTTTCGAAGCGCATAATTAGCGAAGAATTTTAGCTAACACGACGCAAGAAAAAAAGACTATGGCATTACTGTTTTTTTTTCTTTGAATCTTCCTGATACGAAAGATTTTTTTATAACACATGCATGATTTCATCCTAGGGAGTAAATAGTACTATTTATTCATTAGGAAGTGAAAGGTACTTTAATCTCCCTAGAGAGTACAAAGTACTTCAAAAGTGAAAATTATTATTACCGGTACTACTACTACTGGGGAGTCAAAAATCATTTTTGACTCATGTGTGCTAAAAGGAAAAATTGTCGCTCCCTAGATAATTGAAAATACTTTTCACTCCCTCTGGGGAATAAAACATACTGTTCGCTCCATGCAGAGTGGAAAGTACTTTAAAAGCAAAAGGTACTACTAGAGAGCAAAAAATTACTGACTACTGTAGTGTGACTGTAATAAGTAGTGACTACGGTTGAGTTCCACACTTTGTGCGTAAATGCATTACAGTAAAAAAAGTACGTATCATCCCCTAGGGAATAAAAAGTAATAATTGTCAAAAAATACTTTCCACACCCTAGGAAGTAAAAGGTACTTTTCGCTCCCTAGAAAAATAGAAGTACTTTTTACCCCATAGATGATAAAACACACTTTTCACTCCCTAGAGACTGAGTTGCTACTACTACTAGAAAGCAAAAAGTACTTTTAACTCACTGGCGATTATAAACTGACATGTGTAGATAATTGGAAGATTATATGACTTCGCATTTTTCGACAAACAGTTCACTCACCATAAATATGAGAAAATTTTGGTTGCCAATGATACAGTTTTTCGGTAATTTATGGAAAATTCCAATTGCCGAAAATTTTCAGAATTATCTGAAAATTTCTTAATTGAAAATTTATTATGAGCAGAAACCATGCCATGTTCTAATCATAGCTTAAATCACGCATTTGTTATGAAAAATATCTTATGCGCCAAAAGGGGAAGGGAAGTTTTTTAATTTTACTTAAATTTTAACTCGGCCTGAACTCGCGAACAGTAGATTAGAAATTGTAAAAAAAACTCTGAAGCCTTAGAATTTGAAAGCCGACCTAAACAATTTTTTTAAGAATTCGAATATGCGAAGAAAGCGTACAAATTTCAAAAGTTATATATTTTAAATATTATATATGTTATATACTTTAGGTGAATATTTTGTTTTCGAAGCACTTTTGTGTCGAGAGAAAAAGGCGACGATATGGTAATAGTTTATTCGCTTAAGAAACTTTCTAATAAATACAAAATCACAAATGAACACTTAGTCTTTGTTTTTTTTTTTACTTATGATACTGGTAGATCGTTCATACTTGCATATTATAACTATCATTACTTGTTCGTTATATGTACTTGCAGGCTAGAATAGTGTGTACGAGTAATAAATGTAAAAACGTGATTCTTCGCTGCATCACAATTATATTTGTTACACAGACATGAAAACAGACAAACTAATGTCAGGGCCAAGAGTCAGGGTCCCTCACTCCTTTTTTACTGAAAGTCGCAAGTATTTATAAACTAATCCCGATTGGTAGTAAATTCATCAATATGTATTTCAGAATTTTGAAACAATATCGACCCCGTTTTGGAAATAGGCGAAAGTAGAGGTTTGAAGGTGGTGAGTGAAAAAATTCTTCTGGAGCGAGTTGCAATGAAAAAAAGTGAGGGACCGCGACTTTGTCCATGACTTTAGATAGAAATTAAAACAAGAGAAAACAAAAAAAAATTATACAAATTACAGAAGAATCATGTCCTAGCTGCCATTTCGCGAATAGTTCGGAAGCATGAGTCTCATTGTAGTTGGGTTTAAGAGCAATACATTATTGACTGATAAACTGCTGGACAAAATGATCGAAACACACTAATATCAATAGGATCGATGGATCGATCAATCAATCAATCGAGTTGACAATCAATAATTATGTTAATCGTTTATTTATGTATATTTGTTTATGTACGAGATGATGATATCGATATACCTAACTAGGCAGGCAGGCATCAATCGCGTTGAACGAACGATTATCCTAAAGCGCGTCATTACTGAGGACAAATTATCGTTATTAATTATTTTATTATTAGCGTGGTGAACCTAGCAGCCGTTACTACTGGGAAGAGGTCCCTTTGGAAGAGGTCGCACCAGATAGAGTTTCTCGCCTTGTTTGTTCGTATAAATTGGTGCTCGCTGGTAATGATCTACTAGTTGGTCGAGCGTGTGGAATTTCCTCTGGCCGATGCAGTACAAAGCGCCTTCCACGTGTACCCTGAAGTGCTTGTTGCGTCCTGGTGCTTTCAGTGACACTGAATAGTCTCCCATCTGTGCAAAAATTCAACTTCTTACCATTTTCTCACACTTTTTACTTATTTTACAATTTACAATTCAAACCAAGCTCGAGTATTACAGCTACTGGGTGTCTAACGATATCTAGGTACCAATTTCAAAATATTTTCCAAGTAGACTTTTTTCTTCTTCAAATAATTAAATAACCGTTTGCTACATAAACAAAAATGAGCCACTGCACACTTTTAAAGGGCCAATAATTGTTAATCAAAGCAGAGCCCCAAATAACACAAATTCTTACTTTTTTGCGAACATACACGAAGAGAAATCGCGAGATCTAAGTTCACAGAAGCGCGTCATTTTAGAGCTACAATATTTACGTGAAATAAGGACACAGAGTTCTAGATATGAATTCTCGAACTCCGTGTAATAAAATCATGTTGGTATCTGTACTTAAAAATCTCGGACTCTATGAACTA
>JAUELO010000366.1:3764622-3775685 GCA_032357855.1 Amphibolips quercusostensackenii
AAATTTTCAACAAGAGTTGAATTTTAAGCGAAGAAAGTATTTTTCATTCAATAAACAAAACAAAATCTTATCAAAAATTTTGAATTGCAAGAGAGAAAAAAAACGAATATAACAGTTGAATTTTCAACCAATTTAATTAAATTTTTAACACAAAACAGACGGAATATCAAATACTAAAAAAGATGAATAACAAAAAATAGAAATTACATATGCAGTTTAAAAAAATTAATTTTTAACAAAAAAAAACGAATTTTCAAATAAACATATGGATTTTCAACTAAAATTATGAGTTATCAAACAAAAAAAAAAACAAGAAAATTAATTGTCAACGAAATAGTTCAACTGTCAAAAGTATGTATGTAATTCAATTTTCAACCAAAAAGATGAATTATCTACCAAGAAACAAATTTTCAACTAAAGAAATTAATTTACATCCGAAATGATGAATCAACCAACAAAATTAATTTTTATTTAAAAAAGGACGAATTTTCAAACAAAGAAATTGAATTTTCTATCAAAAAGATTGATTTTTAACAAAGAAGACTGATTTTCTACCAAAAAAGACGAATTTTCAACAAAATACATAGTAGATTCTCAAACAAGTGGTTGAATCTTCAACTGAGGCTCCGGATTCAATAACCCAGCATTAAATTTTCTGGGACTTGCAGGTCGATCTAGTTGTCCTATGATGCCTTAAAAATAAAAGATGAATTCTCAACAAACAAAAAAGTGATAAAATTCTACGTTTGCGAGAGTGAATAATTGTTATTGACACAAGATTCGTGCAAACAGTAGTAGGAAAATAGTTTGGCTGTCAATAGAAAAGTGTGTAGAAATAGTCCGAGTGAGCCCAGTTGGTCTAATTGTAAAAAAAAAATTTTTTTTAATAAAAATAAAACTGAAGGTAATAAGAAGAAGCTGGTCTAACCTGGTAATTATATTTGACTACCGCCGTTCCGATTGCTTCGCTCGGATCTGCGGGCACTCGCCTGGCCATGAGGGGCGATTCAACTGCCCGTGAGGGCGAATTACTCGAGGGGAGGGTTTTTGAACCCGAGCCCTTTTTGACCTTCTTTTTGATGCTGTCGAAAATTGAGGGCTTCTCCTTTTTGACGTAGTTGCTGGGAACGTAGCCAGCCTGTCCTCGGGCACTCTGAACACGCCACCAATGCTTCGAGTCGTCCAGCAGAAGATATCGCTCATTTTTTCGAAGGTCCAATTCCTGTTGACCCTGGGCCTCATAATCATACTTCGCGACAACGTAGCACACGTCGTCTTGGCTAGTTTTACCTGCAACAATTCATTTTGTTTTTTGTTTTGTTTTTTTAGGTTAATGCAAAGTTTCATCTTTTGCAGGGATTTTTGTTGTTACATCGACTGCTGGGAAACATTCACTCAGTTATTTAAAATTGTTTTTTTTTTAAGAAGAAACTTTATTATTCTTTGAATTGCTAATAATTCAAAGCTTTAAAATTAGTAAATCTTGCAGGATTCCAAAATTTCAAAGCAATTCCAGTATCAATTGTTCAACTTGACTTGGAGGGCCGAAATACCCGAATTTTCGAAAGTAGAACCAGTTTACCGTAGAAAAGTTGCCTTCGGAGAAAAAAAAATCGAAGCTAAAAAAATTTGAAATCTGATAATATTTGACAATTTTCTATGGGACAAAGAATTAGGACTAATTTTTTGTAAGTAGAGTTTTTGTTAGTAAAAAATAATATAAAATCAGATATTAAAGAAATGCAAACAAACTGTTAAACTATCAAGCCAAATATACGAATTTTCTACAAAACAGTTGAATTTTCAACAAAAAAAAAGTTAATTTTAAAACAATCAGTTCTATTATGTGCCAAAACATTCCAACTTTCAACAAAAAAAAAAAAGAATTTTTGACAAAAAAGTTGAATTTTGATTCAAGAAAGATTTTTCGGTCTCCAAAGAAAGTAGTTTCAACCAAATTGTTGAAATTTTAGGCTAAGAAAAACGAATTTTCTACAAAATAGTTACATTTTTAACAACAACAAAAATGAATTCTCAACAAAGCATGTCAAAGTCGATATTTCAACTGTAAAAAAAGTTTTCATTTCAAATCAAAAACAGGCGTATTCAACCAAAAAAGAATTTTTAACAAAATAGTTAAATTTTCAACCAAAATTAATTAAATTCCAGCCAAACAGTTGTATTTTTAATCAAAAATAATGAATTATCAAACAAGAAGATTAATTTTCAGTAAAAAAGAGATTTTTTTAAACAAAATACATTAATTTTCATCCTGTTGTATTTTCAAATAAAAATGACAAATTTTCAATTCAAAACTATAATTTTTAAACCAGCATTTTCAATTTCAGAAAATTAATTCTATCTGATAAAAACTTAATTTTTAATTGAATAGTAAATTTTTCAAACCAAATAGATGAATTTTTATCTAGAATTATGAATTTTCAACAAAAAATCAATATTCAACAAAAAAGTTCAACAATCAACTAAATAGTTTTTAAACAAATATTTGAATTTTCAACTAAAAACGGCAAATTTTCAACCAAAAATGGAATAGTTAAATTTTCAGTGAAAAAATTAATTAGCAGTCGAAAATGCAACTAATTCCTAATAAAAAATTTAAATTCTCCACCAAAGAGAGGAATTTTTAACAAAAATTAATTTTCAACAAAGTAGTTGAATTTTCAACCATTTAGTTGAAATTTTGACCAAAAAACATGACTTTTTAACGAAATAGTTTTACTTTCAACAAAATAAATTTTAATTCAAACAGATGATTTTTTAACTAAAAAAATTAATGATCAGTTAAAAAATACGATTTCTTCACAAAATATATTAACTTGCAACGAATAGTTGAATTTTCAACCAAACATATGATTTTTTGGCCAATGAGATTAATTTTTTTTTTAAAAAGACGAATTATCAATAAAATACATGAATTTTCAATTTAACCAGATAAATTTTTAACCAAATAGTCCAATTTTTTCAACTAAAAATGATCAATTTTCTACGAAAAATGGAATAGCTACGTTTTTAGTAAAAAAAAATTAATTAGCAATCAAAAATAAAACAAATTATCAATGAAATATTAAAATTTTCCACAAAAGAGATGAAACTTGAATTTAAAAAATTAATTTTGTAACAAAGTAGTTCAACTTTCAACCAAGTACTAAAAAAAGATTAGTTTTTCATAAAATAGTTATATTTTCAACAAAATAACAAAAATTTTCAATCAAATGGTAGAATATTCAACCAAACAAATTTTTTTTTGTCCATGAAGATTAATTTTCTAACCCAAAAAGACGAATTATCAACAAAGTACATGAATTTTTAAGTAAACAAGACAAATTTTTAACCAAATATTCGAATTTTCAACTAAAAATGATACATTTTTAACCAAAAATATAATAGTTAAACTTCCATTCAAAAATAATTAATTTGCGACCAAAGATAAGACAAATTTATAATAAAAAATTTAAATTTTCCATAGAAGAGATCAATCTTAACTAAAAAAATGAATTTTGACAAAGTTGTTTAACTACCAACCAAGAAGATTTTTTTATTAGCCAAAAAATTATATCTTTTTTTTAACAATTGAAAGTACAGTGCCTTAAATTTCTTTGGAATCAAAGATACATGACGTAATTTTCTTATGATATATCAAAAATTTATTTCATGATCTGAAAGATGTGAGAATCGCTCAAAAAGAGGAAAATCCTGCTTTTGATGTGACGAAAAAAATATAAAGACAACTTTTTTCTTGATATTTAAATAATTGCAGGTTTCTTCGAATTAAGCTGAAAAAAATGTTACGGCCGAAATTTCCAATTTTTTTTTTTCAAACAATGTACAATCAACCAAATCCAAAAAACTCGTATTTTGTGCATCAACACACACATTTTATTCACTTATAATTTTATATTATCTTTCGTTAAGAAGAAAATCACCATAATTTTTTTGGCCCATAGAAAATAAGTCAAAAAGTATGCCGCTTCTAGTTTCGAATTTTTCTTTTTTGAACCACCCTAAGAGTTAATGACAATTGTTAATTTACATACAGAACTTTCAGAGAAAGTGTAAGGGTGGCAGTACAGAGCCAGATAACCGACAAATTGGAACGAGCTGGTCTGCGGATTGCGATAAAAATGTAACCTTCAGTCTAGATAAAAAATAAAATCTTACTCCCGAGATATTGAGTTTTTGAATAAGGGTTAAAAAGTTGTGCTCTACAAAAATCAATTAATTCCGAGTAAATCGTCAAAAAAATTTCAGGTTACAATTTCACTGGTTTGACGTTAGAGGTGACGCTGACAGTAAACTGAAACAGGCTCGGCTGCGGATTGCGACAAAAAAGGTAATCTTCAGTTTGAATAAAAAATAAAAACTACTCCTAAGATACTGACTTTCAGAATGAAGGTGAAAAAGTTTTGTTTAAAACAAGTGAAGCAGTTCCGAGGAAATTGTCCAAGAATGTTGACGTTAAAATTGCACAGGTTTTGAAAATCTGTCTTCCCATTTGTAGGGAAGCTAAATAAGAATAACAAATGCGTCATAAAAAAAAATTATTTTGTTTCAAAAAAAAGACTGTAAACAGAAAATTTTTTCTTTTGTTCAATAAATGATACTAATTTCAAAAAATATAGTGAAGGGAAGAAAAAAACTTATTATTAGGCTAAAATACTACGTTGAAATTGTAATTAAAATTTAAATAAAGTTTGATTTTTCTTTGCCATATTAAGAAATAAGAATTCAAACAAATCTATTTAAAACAGAGTGTATTTGTTTTTTAAGAATTTTTTTAGACAAAAACCCCATTTTCAGAAAAATATTGGTAATCTAATTCTGTACTCCCACTCTGCAGTTCCTTTGAATTCGAATTTCACTGGCTTTTAAATTTTGATGTTTTTCAAAATCTTTATATTTTGGAAAATTTACTTTAAAACTGACTTTCTAAATAAATACATTTTTTTTCAAATTTAAATCAAGTAACCGCTTACAGATACCTAATACTGAATCCTATAGAATACAAACTCTTAAAATTTGAACATCTGCTTAAAATTCTGAAAATATTAAGAATGGCAATAATTATAAATGAAAATTAAAAAATACTTAAAAAATTGATCAACTCTGTACTAAATCACAAAAGCAAAATTGAAATAAGTAACAATCAAGTACTGATAAAGTTCTAACTAAAATACCAAGCACTGGGAATATTATCACAGCTTGTAACTAATTTATACTAGTTTATTATTTTTTTACCAAAAAATCCATTCTTGTTTCACACTAAATTAAAAAAATTAATAAATAAAATATATTTTGCCAACACTTTTTCAAAATATACAAATATGCTTAAGCTAAAAAGGCAATATTCCCAGAGCTTTGACTTCAATAAAGCTGCAAACCATTCAACAAGCTTTTCAAACGGAAACGAACGAGCTTTGACAGTAACGAGAAGTAAAATACAGAAAATTTTACGTGAAAATTTACGTGACAATCCACGTGAATTTGTTCATATACGCAGAAATTTACTTGGAATTTCATGTCAAAATTTGCATCCAGCCACATGAAGACTCACCGTGAATTCTTTCAAAGACGTGAACATCCACCTAGAATTTCACGTAAAAACGGACAAGAAACTCACCGTGAATTCATCGAAGCACGTGAAATTCCTTGTGGAAATTTAAACGTTATTTCTAAATGCAAAAATCTCGTAAACCGTAAGAGATAGAAAAAAATGGATGTCATTTTTGAGTTTTGGAAGTAACTAGCACAATACACTCATGGGTGCCAATTGATAAATCTAGAGGTGACTTCCGCATGGAATTTCACGTAAATATTTTCACATGATTGGATAAAATTCACGTGGATTTCCACGAAAAGTTTTTACATGTAAAGATTAAAATTTTCAAGTGGATCTTCACGTGAATGGAGTGGTTTTCAAAACGATAATGATCTCTCGTCGATGTAACATCAAAATAAAAATACAATTCAGCATAAAAAGCAATATACTCATACCCATGGCTGCCATGTGCGAAAACAGGGAGGTGTATACGACTGACGTTCTACTTGAATGAATTATGAGTAGTCTTGTGGTGTGTCGGCAGCACAAGTGTACCGCAGATATTCATTATTTAGCATTTGTTTTTAATCTTGGCGCACCTTCTGATTTCTTGGTTCAGGATCCATCGTTCGTAGTCGTAGAGCAAACAAGTGCATTACCGACACTTCGAAGAGAAGAAAAGAGAAGAGAAAGAGCATTATTATTTTTAAACAAGACACTTTTTGCCACTTTTTGCCTCTTCCGAGTTCCATTCTATTTTTATTTTCTTACTGTCAATACAGACTGTCGCACAGACTTTCCTAAAATGATTTTCCTACCATTTTTTTTGCGATTATAGGAAATTGCTGTAGAAAAATCAGTGTAAGAATAAATAATATTAAAATAATTATTACAAAATGTAGAGAAACTTTAAATAAATTATTAATTTTTGATGTAATATAAATGTAATATAAATTCTATCATTACTTTTTAATACTTTCCATAATAAATTAATAAGTTTAGAAATCAAATTCATATTTTAGACTTTACACTCGTTCCCCTATTCCCCTCTTTTCCACTTATTCAAAAATTCTTTTTTCCTCTGTTTTCAAGACACTTCCCCTTTTTTGCTTAAATGCGAACTAACTTAGTAGAACCCATTAACACGTTTTTTTTTTAAATTTTGGTTGAAAAGTCTACGATTATATTTTTGGTTCGGAATTTATCTCGTTTGTTTAAATCATATGTTTTTATCAAAAATTCTACTACTTGATTGAAAGTTGAACTACTTTCTTAAAAATGCAACTATTTCATTCAAAATTGAACTATTTTCTAAAAATTAGTTAGTTTTTTTTTTTGGTTTAGGATTAATTTTTTATACTGAGAATTGATCTTTTCTAGTTAAAAATTCAACTATTTGGCTGAAAATGCATCCTTTTTCGTTAAAAATGGAACTACTTGGTTAAAAATTAATCTGTTTTGGTTGAATATTCAACTATTTTGTAGGAAATTTGCCTTTTTTATTAACAAATCAACTACTTTGTTCAAACTTGAACAAACTTTGAAAATTCATCTTTTTTTTTGGTAGAACATTCATCAATTTGGTTGAAAATTCCTGTTTTTAAAAAATTTTGTTTTTTATTAAAAGTTCAACTATTTTGTTGAAGGTCGAACTACTTTTTTTAAAATTCATTTATTTAAATATACCTCTTTTGGATGAAGATTAAAATTTTCATCTAAAAAGTTTTCGGATAAGGATTCAATTATTTGGTTAAAAACTTGTCTTTTTTGTGTTTTAATTCAACCTGTTAAAAATTCAATTTTTTCGTTGAAAATTAATTTTTTAAACTGCAAATACGACGATTTCATTTTTGGTTCAAAAAATATCTCTTTTAGTTAAGATTCAACTATTTGGTTTAAAATTCATCATTTTCGTCGATTATAGAACTATGTATTTTAAAAAATCATTTTTTTTTTCATTTAATTCAAATACATGAAAATTCGTCTTTCGGTAGAAAAGTCATCTTCATTGGTTGAAAATTACCATTTTTGTTAAAAATTCAACCGTCTTTTAAAAAATTCGTCTTTTGAGATGGAAAATCCAACTGTTATCATAATTTTCGTCTTCGTTACTTTTTAAAGAGAAGAAGTTGAGACAGAACTACGGTCGTCAACGAGAGGTCCAAAATAAATCATTTATTTAAAGATTTCTCTACTTTCTGCAAAAATTCCTTGAATATTTGAATATTATTTATTTCTATACTGATTTTTCTGTAATTATTTTCCTACAATAATTCCTAAAATGGCGAAAAAATTATAGCAAATCCATTATAGAAAAACCATCATGAACTTGTAATAGTTTTTCATGGTATACGTATGTACCTGATACGATGAACTTCCATTTTTTATAAATTAAATTAAAATGGAAGACAAATAAGTTTTTTCTAGGGTCCAAAATATGTTTTTAAAGTTACTATAAAAATTTCTGCGACACAGACTTTGTGCTTATTGAAAATTAAAAAACCATAAAAATATATTCATGCAATTCGAACAATGCTATCTACCTGAATTACTACTTTACTTCAAAACTAATTTTCCAACACTAGTGTCTATTTGTTTGCTAAGAGGCAATTAGATACTCAAAATTAGTATCTTTTCAATTCAAATAATAATTTTAAAAATAAAATTAATTCAAGTACAAATAATATAACTAGATTTACCAAATTTATTAATCAAGTATAAACATTCCAATTGAAATATAAACTTTTCATTCCAAAATATCATGCAAACAATTCTAAATAAACATTTTTCTGTCTTCTGTGAAGAAAACAAGGCTGATTCTACAAAATATTTGTAGAAAGCATCGATGATTTGGACGATAAATTATTACTTTTATTTCAAAAAAGATACCATAATAAGAACATAATTTTTCACCGTACTAATGAAACTCATAAAATAGATACTTATAACCTCAAAATGAACAACAGATTAAATCGGGTTTCAAAAATAAGATTCTCTTAAAAGTAGCTTCAAAATATCACAAAAAAAAAGGGAAAACCTTTGAGGGACGTTCAAATTAAAATATAATTTAAAGGACTCTATTTTATAGTTATAGATGTTATGTGTCAATAAAGATACGCCTTGTGCACACGATCGTCTTATATGTTTTCCACTGAGCATGAAGCTCAATGAATAATTAACGTTAATTTGTCCTTATATCTTTTGCAAGAATTTAAACGGAAAAAACTGACTCAATTTCTCCAGTTCTATATCAGAGAAAAACTAATGTGTATAATCAATAATCTGATACATGAAACAAGTCAACAATTAACTCACGAAAAAAAAACACTTTCAGTCATTATTTCGAGTGTGTACTCATTATTAAAAAAACCAGGTGACACTTTTGTCCCACTAGAGTTTACTCACGATCGATCACAGTGCAAACACTCGAAATTTCTAACCCTATCTTCTAGAACCTCCCGAAAACTCAAAATTTACGAATTACTCATTTAAATCCTCAAGAAGATCACATAATCTAAAAAAATGACCTCGAATGTAGAAAAATCTATACGAAATGCACATAATTTGACAAGCTGCAACATGACTAATAAGAATATGATATTCGATATTAAACACTGAATGCCGCAAATATAAATCATCTGACAACTCTGCCGAGAAAAACGAAAGTTATAATTAATTAGAAGACGGAAATAAATTGACTTACCGATTTTTAAACTTGACATATTCCTTCATAAAGCTCTCCGATTTCAAGCTTGTTTCCCCCCTCACCCTGAACAACAGCCATGAACTGTAAGCCTGTAAAGAGAGATGTTATGGGGAACGATGAACTTCGGGACGGGGAATGAGGGAAAGGGAAAGATTTCGGACGAGAATATTCATTCACGAGTGTTTTCTTCTTCTAGAAATATCCTCAATATGTTATATGTGGGCAGAGATTGAACAATTAAACAAATCACTCCGGAGATTTTCGCAGTACATATATAATTTCTTCCCCGGCTTAATATTTTCCAGTCAACGGATAAAGAGACTGTATTTTCTAACGACCGAGACCCCTCCCATAAAAAAACTCATACTGCTGACACACACTACACAGTGATCCCAACTTTGGCATGTAAAATGACACTACCCATCCCTGACTGCGCAAGATCGATCTACGTCACCAGGAATGGGAAGTAGCCACTGATATTCATATATACACTGGATACAAAATAGCTTGAAGCGAATTTCAGCAAATTAGGCATTTTCACTTCATCGTCAGCTAACTTCACTTCGTTTAGCGCTGAGGGGGAAACAAGGGACCAAAAGCATAAAATTTGGTCCATTTTTGCCCTATTCTGCTAATATATTCGTAAAAACTAATCTTTTCTATATAAGTGTTTTTAAAAAATAGTTCATATTTTTTAATAACTATCTAATGAAATAATCAAATATTAAAAATTATCATTCATTGCGAAGATATTACAAAAATAAAGTTTTGTCCCATGCATTTGGACCATTGTTTTCCCCTCAGCACTCAACGAAGTGAAGTTAACGGATGGTTGAAGTGAAAATACCTAATTAGATTAGGTAGGTATTCATTTGCACTAAGGTCGAATTGAACCAAAGACTATTTGAACTAAAACAGTTGAATAACGCTGAATATTTTTGGCCTGTAGCAAAAGACAAGATAGATGGGATGTTAGTTATTTGAAATGGCAGAGTTAAAGTAAATTCGTGGCGTTGTGTGAAAATGAAAAAGGGAACTTGTGCTCATGATCAGTCGTGCTATTATTTTGGATATACTTATTCAATAAATTGTAAAGAGCACGTAATACTACAAGTTTAAATAGTTAATATTCACAACATTTGGAAATTTTATCAAAATTGAAAGAATCCTAAATATTGTGAACCTTCAAAGTTTAACTATTCTAACAACGTGTTAATCAGATATGTTTTCTGATTGGAAAGATGAGAAAATATTGAATTAAAACTTTAGGCGTTAAAAATTAAACTTTTCTTTAAAAATAAATCATTGTAAATTCTGAATAGTTTTGAGGTTAGATTCACAAAAAGAGTTTTTTGCGCAAACAACTTTCTTTTATTTACTATTCTTTTATTATTATTATTATTATTATTATTTCATGAGCCCAAATAATTGATGACTGAATATATCACTTCATTGCTTTTTTAGTTTATTATTACTTTTTAATTTTTAACAATCAAGTTTTCTTGGAATAGGTAAATTTTAACGGTTCACATTATTTTAGATTTTTAAAATTTTGAACGGTGCTTTATTCTTTTATTATAATTTTCATGAGCCCAAATCATTAAAAAATAAAGTACTCGTCGACAATAATTTAAATATATTGCTTCGTAATTTATTATTTCATTGCTTATATAGTTTATTATTATTGCATTCTAACCTCAAAACTATTTCGAGTCCGCAATCGTTCATTCCATCATTGATTAATATTAATTAATAAGAATTTTTTTGTTTGAAAAAAAATTATATTTAGAGGTGGCGCTA
>JAUELO010000366.1:3852825-3867888 GCA_032357855.1 Amphibolips quercusostensackenii
TAACAAATTTTTGGTTAAGAATGCATCTTTTTTATAAAAAAATTTTATGATTTGGTTCTAAATTGAATGTTTTTGTTAAAAATTCAACAATTTTGTTAAAAAATTATACTTCTAAGTTAAAAATTCGTATTTTTCGCTTAAAAATTCAACGTTTTGATTGAATTGGTTTCCTTTCTTAACTAAAAAATTTATTTTTAAATGAAAATTCAACTATTTTGTTAAATATTCATCTTTTTAGTTTGAAAATTCATCTCTTTCTGTAGGAATTTCCATTTTCGTTTGTTAAAAATGCAACTGTCTGGTTAAAAATTAATCTGTTTTGGTAGTAAACGAAGTTTTTTGTTAGAAATTCACGATTTTGGGTTGAAAATTCAACTGTTTGTAGAAAATAAGTATTTTCAGTTAGAAAATTTAACAATTTTGTAGAAAAGTGAACTATTTGGTTGAAAATTCTTTTTTTTTTTGGTAGAAGAAAATCAATTTTTTGGTCAAAATGCATCTGTTTAATTGAAAATTAATCTGTTTTAGTTACGGATTCAAGTATTTTGTTGAAAATTCGTCTTTTTTGGTTAAATACAACTGTTTTTTATTCAAAACTAAAATATTTTTTTGTTGAAACGTCAACTATTACATTTTGCATTAAAAATTCATCTTTTTAGGTTGAAAATTAACCTCCTTGGTTGAAAGTTGAACTATTTTCTTGAAAGTTCATTTTTTTATTGAAAATCCAAAATTTTATGTAAAAATTCGTTTTTTTCAACTAATTAGTAGACAATTTTGAGAAACCAAAAAATATAAACTAAAAATTAACCAAATAAAATTTGGACTAACATCACACCCATTGTTCAAACTATTTCCTTGAAAATGTACGTAATTTGTGGACAATTGGACTTTTTTGGCAGAAAATAAATCTTCTTGTTTGAAAATTCAACTATTTAGTTAAAAATGTATGTACTTTCTTGAAAATTCGTCTTATATTATAAAAAGTAATTCTTTCTGGGTCAATTTATATTTTGAAACTCACTTCACTCCTTTTTTTTCTTTCTTCTTTTTTTCTTTTTCTACCTCCTTTTCCTTTTCGTCCTTTTCCTTTTCCTTTGAATCTTCACTGGGTAAAATATCATCAAAGGGATTACTCAAAACCTGAGTTTTTAGAATTTTTGGTGGATAAAGTGGCCTGTCATCCTAATAAGATGTCTGAATTTATAACTTGTATTAAGTAATTATTACATAAATAAAATAATGAAGGAGCTAAGAAGATTTAAAAAATGATAAAAAATACTGAATTATGGACTTTTCAAATTCCCGCAAAAAAAATATTTAATAATTTTTGTTTGGGTATTTTTTCCACATTCGGGACTTTGAAAATTCTGCAAAATGAAAAAATATGCCGAAAAAATAACATACGAGGTCAACGAGACATTCCTCAAATTTTAAAACATTGTACAAAGTTTCTCCCGTGACTTTTCCAAAAATGGTGTGTTTATTTTGAAGTTCAGGGGTGGCAGCGAGTGTGAAGAAAAATTGAGATCCGTTATCATTTTTCCCCGCATTTGCCATCGCGACCAGACCTCTTCGAGTAAATCGCAGACGCGAGTGAAATTCATCCTGAAATTAAAAATACGGAAAATAAGAAAATATAAAGATAATTCAATCAAAGTGTCTAACGTTTATGCAAAAAAAATCCAGGTGTTTTTCAGATTTTCCAGACAAAAAAAAACACTTTTCCAGATACCTTTTTTTTCAAATAAAAAAGTACTTTTCACGAAACATAGTGGATATTTTTAACCTAATTATTGAATTTTCAACTTACAAAGATGAATTTTCAACCTAAAAAGATGAATTCTCAACCAAATAATTTAATTTTCAATCAAAAAGATAAATTTCGAATTAAAATCATGAATCTTCATTTCAAAAATTAATAAGTTTTGAACAAAGTAGTTTAACTTTTACCCAAGTTGTTGAATTTTTAATTTAAAAATAAATCAATTTTCAGCCAAAAATGAAAGTTACATTTTTTGTTACAAAAATTAACTTGTTTAAAAACAAAAAATTAGATTTCAACAAAGTAGTTCAATTTTCAACTAATGAGATGAATTTTCTATAAAAATGATGAATTTTCAACTGGAATAGTTAAATTTGCAACCAAAAAGAAGAATTTTAATTAAATGATCTAATTTTAAACAAAAAAGATCAAACTTTTAACAAAAACAGTTGCATTTCCAACGAAATAATTGAATTTTTTTAAAGTCAGTTTAATTTTTAATAAAAAGGTGAATTTTAAATCCAGAAGGTCGAATTTTATGGATAAATAGACCAATGTTTAACAAAAAAGTTGAATTTTGAACCAAATATTCGTATTTTTAAACAAAAAAGATGAAACTTCAACCAAAAACAATTACATTTCTAACGAAATAATTTAATTTTTAGAAGGCAATTTAATTCTTAACAAAGATTTTAAATCCAAAAGACCCAAAAAGACGAATTTTTAACAAAATTATTTAATTTTCAATAAAAAAGATAAATTTCGAATTAAAATCATGAATATTCATTTCAAAAATTAATAAGTTTTGAACAAAGTGGTTAAACTTTTACCCAAGTTGTTGAATTTTCAATTTAAAAATAAATCAATCTTAAGCCAAAAATGAAACAGTTACATTTTTTGTTGAAAAAATTAATTTGTTAAAAAAAAATTTTGATTTCAACAAAGTAGTTCAATTTTCAACCAATGAGATGAATTTTCTATAAAAATGATGAATTTTCAACTGGAATAGTTGAATTTACAACTGAAAAGAAGAATTTTAACTAAATGATCTAATTTTAAACAAAAAAGATCAAACTTCAACAAAAACAGGTGCATTTCCAACGAAGTAATTGCATTTTTTTAAAAGCAGTTTAATTCTTAATAAAAAAGTGAATTTTGGATCCAGAAGGTTGAATTTTCTGGACAAATAGACCAATGTTTAACAAAAAAGTTGAATTTTGAACCAAATATTCGTATTTTCAAACAAAAAAAAAACTTCAACCAAAAACTGTTGAACTTTCAACAAAAAGATTAATTCTTAACAGGAAAATTAAATATTTGATATTTCAACAAACAGAAAGACGAATTTTCAACCAAATATTTAAATTTGCAAAGTCGATTAAAAAAAAAAACAATAAAATTTTCTACAAAATAGTTGAATTTTTAACTAAATAGTTATTTTTTAATTTTTAATGAAGTAGATTTTTTTTTTCATTTAAAAAACACGAATTTTCTACAAACCCGTTGAATTTACAACCTGCAAATATCAATTTTGTACCAAAAAGCCGAATTTTCGAAGAAATAATTTAATTTTCAACCACAAAGATGAATTTTTAATTAAAATGGTAAATCTTCAACAACAGAAATTATAATTTTTAACAAATTGGTTCAACTTTCAACGCAGAATTTCAATTTTCTAATAAAAAAGGCGCATTTTCAAGAAATGAAGATTTTTCAGTGAAGACAGAAAAAAATGTCATTCAAATTGTTGAACTTTCAAGGCAAAAGACGAATTTTTTAAAAAACGGTTGCATTTTCAATACAAAAATATGAATTTTTAACAAACAAATGTTAATTTTTAATCAAACAGTTGCAGTTTTAACTTAAAAAGAGGAATATTCTACCAAAATTATTAGTTTTTTAATAATAAAAACGAATTCCTGATTAAAAAAGATCAATTTTCAACCAAAAAATGTAAAAGTTACATTTTCAATTGAAAAATAAATTTTTAATAAAAAAACGAATTTTCAAAAAGACAGTTAAATTTTCCATCAAAGAGATAAATAATAATAAATAATAAAGAGATAAATAAAAATAAATTTTTAACAAAGTGGTTCACCTTGTACCTAAGTAGTTGAATTTTAAAATTTAAAAAACAATCAAGTTTCAACTAAAAATAAAAGTTATATTTTTAGTTAAAAAAATTAATTTGTAAACAAAAAAAATTAAATTTCAGCAAAGCAGTTGAATTTTCAACAAAAATGATGAATTTTTAACTGGAAGAGTTAAAATTTCGATTTAAAAAAAGTCACTTTCACTCAAAAAAAAATTTTAACCGAAAAGATGAATTTTCAACAACAAAAAATTGTTTAACAAAGTTTTACTTTAACTTTCACGCAAATAATTGAATTTTCTACGAATAAAAAATTTAACGAATAATGTAATAGTAGATATTTCAAATAAAAAGTATGACTTTTTGACAAAAATTGTGGAATTTCCAACCATATAATCATCAGGAAAAAATAAATAAAAATACAAGGCAAATAAATTACCAACAAGAATATTATATCAGGGTGGCCGCAAAATTTCATTTGAAAAATTTCCTAACTTTACTCTGAGCAATTTTTGATTTTCTCTGACCATTGATGTTAAAAGACCCGAACTTTAATCTTGTAATATTTTTAAGATACAATCTTTTATACATCCCCGAAAAATGTTATTAAATTGTTGTTACGGTCGAAAAAATTCGTCAATGAATGAGAAACTTTTAAATATTTTCGATTATAGCTTCGTGATTTTCACCGTGATAAAATTAAATATATTTTGTTTAAAAATTGTGTTTTTCTTTTTTAAAAAAAGTGTAAATGAAACGAAAACTAAAAAAAGCGGTTTGGCAATCAGTTTTCGTTGAGCAGACATCAAGTTTAAAAACCTATTTTTCTTCAAGAGAATAAAAATTCCAAGACCATGCGCGAAATTCGAGGACTTTTCCAGGTTTTTAATGATTTCCAGGATTTTTTTATGATTTCCACCCCGATTCAATAAATCATATTTTTTATTTCCAGCTACCTTAAAAGGTTGGCCATAAATACTGTCGCCTCCTTCTCCTGTTCCCAGAGGATCGCCACCTTGAGCGATAAAACCCTTGACTATCCTGTGAAATATTGTATTGTTATAATAACCATCGTAACACAATTTAATGAAGTTTCTACAAGCTTTGGGAGCTTCTTTTGTCCAGAGTTCGATATCAATATCTCCAACCGATGTCTTCAACATCACCTAGAACAATATTTTTTTATTTTGTAAACAAAATATTTAATATTAATTACTTATTTTATTTATATTATTAAAAATATTTACTTTTCCCGTAGTCGGTGGTTCCTGAATATAAATATTACTCATTTTTGACTCCTTATTGACACAACAAAAATACTTTGTTGATTTGAATTACTGAAATAAAAAAAAAAATCAATTATTGATCTTTGCATAATTTTCAACAATACCTAAAACTAAGTTATTGGTAAAATTATTCTTGTAATAAACATTTATTCCAAACATATCATTTTTGCCGAGTAAATTTTGTTCGTGAATTTATTCAGTTATTCAGGTTTCATAAAAAAAAACCAAGTAGTTGAATTTTAAACGAAAAACGAATAATTCTCGACAGTCAAATAAACAAAAAAAGACGAATTTCCACAAAAATAGTTGAATTCTCAAACAAAAAAAAGTTAATTGTTACCCAAATAGTTCCATTTTTAACAAACTGATAAGCTTTCTACTAATCAGGTAAATTTTCAACTAAATAGTTAAATTTTCAATCAAAAAGATAAATTTTCAACACAGAATATTAATTCTTTACCAGAAAAGACGAACTTTCAATAAGATACATAAACTTTAAACCAAATAGATAAATTATCAACCAAGAAGAGATACATTTTCTAGCAAGAAAGCGACTTTTCAACAAATTACATACATTTCCATCTAAATAGAAAAATCGATGTGATGTTAGTTCAAACTTTATTTAATTATTTTTAATTTATATTTTTTTCAGCTCTATAGACTTTTAACATACAATTGAGTGGTTGTATTTTCATTTGATAAAATAAATTTTCATTCAAAGAAAAAATAATTTTCTAAAAAAGAGTTTAATCTTGTATCAAATCGTTGACTTTTCTACCAAACTGTTTAATTTTCAACAAGACAGTTAAAGTTGCAGTCAATAAAAAAAATTATTTTCAACTTTCAACCAAAGAGTTGAATTCCCTACCCAAAAAGATGAATTTTCAACACAGAATAATAATTTTCTACAACGAAATACAAATTTCATAAATTTTTCACCAAATAGTTGAATTTTCAACCCAGAAGAGTCTGATTTTCTGCAAAAAAAACAACAAATTTTGAACAAATTACATAAATTTTCAACTAAATAATTTGAACAATAATCGAAATTTTATCTATCTTTAGTTTATATTTTTTTCGTTTCTAGAAATTTTTGACTAAACAGGTCAATTTTTAAATTAAAAAATATGAATTTTTCATTAAAAATAGAATAGTTCAATTTTCATATAAGAAAATTAATTTTCATTTAAAAATCTAATTTTTTAGAAAAAAGAAGTTTGATTTCGTACAAAATAATTGAATTTTATACCAAATTGTTGCATTTTCAAGACAAAAAGGCTAATTTTCTACAAAACAATTGAATTTTCAACTAAAAAATGTGAATTTTCAACAAAATAGTTAAATTTTTGGTTAAAAGGGAGTAATTTTTAACTTTAAAGCAAGATGTTGAATTTTTACCTCAAAAGATGAATTTTCAACAAAAACTGTAATTGTTCATGTCTCAACAAAAAAAGATTTTTATTAAAAACTAAAAACAGTTGGATTTAACAAACAAATATGAATTTTTAATCAAGCAATTGAATCCTTAACTAAGACAGATTCATTTTCAACAAAACAGTTGTATTTTAAACCAAAAAATTTATTTTCTATAAAAAAAAAGAATTTTCAACAAAGTGCATAAATTCTCAATCCAATAGTTAAATTTTCTACTAATTTGACGAAATAGGCTAATTATTAACCAAACAGTTGGATTTGTAACAAAAAAGGTGAAATTTCTACCGAAAAAGGCGCATTTTCAAGAAAATACATAAATTTTTAACGAAATAGTTGAATTTTCAACCAAGAAAAGATTAATTTTCTACCAAGAAGACGAATTTTCAACAAATTACATATATTTTCAACTAAATAATAAGAACAATGAATTTGATATAAGTTAAAATTTTATTTCATTATTTTTAATTTATATTTTTTCGCTTCTACAAATTTTTAGAAAAAAAAAAGAGTAGTTAAATTTTTATTTATGAAAATTAATTTCCTTTCAAACAAAAACTGATTTTCTAAACAAAAAGTTTAATTTTGTACCAAATTGTTAAATTTTCAAGCAAAAAAGACGAATTTCTTACAAAAAAAATTGAATTTTCAACTCGTGAAGATAAATTAAAAAGATGAATCTTCAAAACAGAATATTAATTTTTTACCAGAAAAAAAGAATTTTCAAAAAAATCTATAAAATTTTAACCAAACAGTTTAATTTTTAACAAAGAAAATATTAATTTTCTACAAAAAAAAACGAATTTGAAATAAATTACATAAATTTTCAACTAGATAGTTTGAAAAATATATGTACTGTTAGTCCAAATTTTATTTAATTATTCTTAGTTAATATTTTTTTCTTTTCTACTATTTTTTTTACTAAATAGTTGAATTTTTAAACTAAAAATATCAATTTTTCACTGAAAATAGGATAGTTAAATTTTTTATATAAGAAAATTAATTTTCATTTTAAAAACTGATTTTTTACAAAAAAAGTTTTATTATTTACTAAATAATTGAATTTTCTACCAAATTGTTGCATTTTTAAGACAAAAAGACGAATTTTCAACAAAATAGTTAAATTTTCAATTAAAAAGAATTAATTTTTAACTTTCAACTGAGGCGTTGAATTTTCTACCTAAAAAGATGGATTTTCAACGAAAACTGTAGTTATTAACATTTCAACATGAAAGATTTTGATTATAAATTAAAAAAGTTAAATTTAACCAACAAAAAGGACATTTTCAACAAAATACTTGAACTTTCAACTAAAACAGATTCATTTTTAACAAAACAGTTGAATTTATAACCAAACAAAATTGATTTTTTATCAAAAAGAAAAACGAATTTTCAAAAAAATACATAAATTCTCAATCAAATAGTTAAATTTTCTAGAAAATTGACAAAACAGACTAATTATTAACCAAACAGTACCATTTGTAACCAAAAAGGTGAAATTTCTACCGAAAAAGACGCATTTTCAAGAAAATACATAAATTTCCAAAAAAAAGTTAATTTTTCTTTAGATAGTTGCATTTATAGCAAGAAAAAGATGGAATTTCTACAGATAGGATGATTTTTTATACGAAAAAATATGAATGTTCAACAAAATATTTGAATTTTTAATCAAGAAGTATGATTTTAAAACAAAATTTTTCAATTTCCAACAAAAAATTTGATTTTTAACCGAAGCAGATTAATTTTTAGCCAGCCAGTTGCATTTGTAAACAAAAAAGGAGAAATTTCCACCAAAAAAGGCGCATTTTCAAGAAAATACATAAATTTTCAAAAAAAAGTTCATTTTCATCCAGACAGTTGCTTTTGTAATTGAAAAAGGTGAAATTTCTACAGAAAGAGATGATTTTCCATTCGAAAAAATATGAATGTTCAACCAAATATTTGCATTTTCAATCAAGAAGTATGATTTTGAAACCAAATTTTTCAATTTTTAACAAAAAGTTTAATTTTTAACCGAAGCAGAGTAATTTTTAGCCAGGCAGTTGCATTTGTAACCAAAAAAGGTGAAATTGCTACCAAAAAAGGCGCATTTTCAAGAAAATATATAAATTTTCAAAAAAAAAGTTAATTTTTCTTTAGATAGTTGCATTTGTAGCAAGAAAAAGGTGAAATTTGTACCAAAAAAGGCGCATTTTCAAGAAAATACATAAATTTTCAAAAGAAGTTCATTTTTATCCAGACATTTGCTTTTGTAATTGAAAAAGGTGAAATTTCTACAGAATATATATACCTTTTAATAAAATCCTAAAATTTAAAAAAAAATTAATTATTTCAGAAATAAAAATCGAGTTTTTTTCAAAAAGGGCCTTATGATTTTTTTTTCTTTCTGGTCTTAACATATTGGTATAGCCCAAATGTGATCTGTTTCCTTGGATATCGACCCAACAATAATGTTACTCCTCCCTCCTCATTAGAATCAGACTGTCAGGTTTTCACAAATGAACAATGGAAAAAAATTCAAATAAGTCCCCGAAAACTAATCATTTTCCAAAAAATCGCCTCTCTGAATTTCGTCTCGAAAAAATAAAACAACGCCAGGCAATTAATTTATCGAAAACGATATCAAGATACTACAAAAAACAAAGTTCAAATTTGGAAACTGAGAGGGAAATCGTTCAGGACGAAAGCACGAAATCTCTATTTCTCTCAAAATTAAGTTCCTGGGCAAAGGTTATTCCTGTCGAAGGTCTTTCGCCAGAATGGGAAAAAAATATCAAAAAGTCTGTTAAGAAATTATTCAAAAAGAAATACGATCCCTTTCTAAAATCCCTCATTGAAGAAATCAGACAAATTTATCTCGAGGAAATGCAACATTTTTCACTGAGTACGATTCTGGCCATTCAGACAAATCAAGACAAGTTACAAAAAAATTGCGATTCATTCCACAAAACCCGTGATTCTGTTTCTGAATATTGTGAGACTTTTTCCAAAAATCGTAAATCGCTATCCAAAAAGTATTTCCTCTCCCAAAATCTTGTCAGATTTATAATGAACACGGCATTTTTCAATTTGCCTCAACTTTTTATCGACTTGATTCAGTATCGAGCCTTGGGAGTTCTTCCCTTGTCAGAATTCGAGAGCAAAGTGAAAAAGGATGTAAGAAAGGCGTCCTTAAAAATTCTGAGTCACTACTACAATAAAGTAGTAAGAGCTCTTCCAAAACTAAATATAAAAAATATTAAACCCAGTGTTCGTTCTCGGGTAATTCAGTCAGCGACAGTTTTGTTCGCCCAGAAAATTATGGATATCAAAATGAAGACGATTACTCATTTGATAAATTCGATCAAAAATCCACTTTCTACTCCACTATTAAAATTGGATCTGATTTTTGAGAACAATAGTCTGATCATAAAACCGAGACTTGAAGAAATTCGAATCACTTATCACGAGATTATCGATATCGTTTCGAATATTGCTCAAGATCTCGTTCCTCTCGAAAGCTGGCTCGACACAAAAACTGATCAAGACTTCATCAAAGTCCAATTACCAGAATGGTTTCTTCAAGAATCTCATGATAAATTGGAACAAGTTTTGGAAAACATTTTCCAGTCCCTCAACGAATATCATTTTCGGGTGAATGATGAATTTCAATTCATCTCAGCAGGAGAAACGAAGGTAGAAATTTTCAAATTGGTCTCTGAGCATCGAGAATTTGAAGAATATTGTTCCCAGGTAAAGTCTAACAATGTTGAACAAGGTGAACATTTAAAAAATAAATCTTTTTTTCTAAAACTCTTATCCCCCACACCCAATTTATACGTTTCAAGAGAATAATCAATCGCTACTTTTTAATGCAATTATTTTTTTATTTTCAAAAGACTTGAAAAAAAGTAAATAACTATTCATGAAAAAAGTTTAGGATGAAAAAATGACAACGAAAAACGCAACCGCAAAAAACCAAAATACTTTTTTACAATAGTATAACTTTTAAAGTTCTAAGATAAATTTCTAACCAAAAATGGAATAGTTGAAATATTAACTTTTAACAAAAGATATAGATTTTCAACCAAGATTAATTTTCTATCAAAAAAGATGAATTTTCAATAATATTGTTTAATTTTGAACTAAAAAAAAGATAAATTTTCAACCAAAAATAGAATAGTTAAATTTTCTGTTAAAAAAAATTAACTTTTAACCCAAAAAATGAACTTTCAACATAATAGTTAATTTTCAACCAAAGAAATTAATTTTCAACCAAGATTATTTTTCTATCAAAAAAGAGGAATTTTCAACCAAGTAGTTGAATTTTCGACCAAAAATGGAATAGTTAAATTTTTCGTAGAAAATTAATCTTCAACCAAAAAAAAAACGAACTTTCAACAAAATAGATAATTTGAACAAATGAAATAAATTTTCAACGAAGATTAATTTTCTATCGAATAATATGAATTTTCAATAAAATAGTTGAATTTTTAACTAAAAAAGATAAATTTTCAACCACAAATGAAATATGTATTTAAATTTTTTGTTAAAAAAATTAAGCTTTAACCAAAAAAAAATCGAACTTTCAACAAAATACTCAATTCTAAACCACAGGAATGAATTTTCAACCAAGGTTAATTGTCTATAAAAGAAGATGAATTTTCAATAAAATAGTTTAAGTTTGAACAAAAAAAAGATAAATTTTCAACCAAAAATAGAATAGTTAAATTTTCTGTTAAAAAAATTAATCTTTAAGAAAAAAAACGAACTTTCAACAAGATAGTTAATTTTTAACCAAAGAAATGAATTTTCAACCAAGATTAATTCTCTACCAAAAAAGACTAATTTCTAACCAAATAGTTAGATTTCTAATTGAAAACGAAAAATTTGCAACCAGAAATGGAATAAATAAATTTTCGGTTAAAAAAAGTAATATTCAACTAAACAAAACGAACTTTCAACAAAACAGTTAATTCTCAACCAAAGAAATAAATTTTCAACCAAGATTAATTTTCTATCAAAAAATACTAAATTTTAAGCAAATAGTGGAATTATCAACGAAAAACGAGAAATTTTTAACCAAAAACATTTTTATCATTTTTAACAAAAAAGATAAAATTTATACTAAGAGATCAATTTTTAAACAAAAAAAAAAAAAAGAAGAAATTTCAACCAAATAGTTTAATTTTCAATTAAAAAAGATAAACTTTCCACTAAAAATAGAAAAGTTAATTTTTTTGTTAAAAAATAACTTCTTCAAACATATCTTTTCAAAAACATTTTTAACATTTAAAAAAAAAGGTCAATTTTATACCAAGAGATCAATTTTTAAATCAAAAAAAAAAAGAAAGAAATTTCAACGAAATAGTTGAATTTTCAATTAAAAGAGATTAATTTTCCACTAAAAATTGAACAGTTAAATTTTCTGTTGAAAAAGTTATTTCGGCACAAAAAAACAACTTTCAAAAAAATAGTTAATGCTTAACCAAAGAAATAAATTTTCAATAGAATAGAAATTTTCAACCAAAAAAGATGAATCCTGAACAAAAAAAGAATGTTAATTGTTAACCAAAACTTATAACAAAAGAGATCAATTTTTATAACAAAAAAAAACGAATTTTCAAGAACAGAGTTGAGTTTTTGACTAAAAAAGATCAATTTTTCACTAAAAACGGAATATAGTTGAATTTTCTGTTAGAAAAATTAATTTTCAACAAAAAAAAAACTTTTAGCAAAAAAAATCATTTTCCACAAAAAAAAAATAAATCTTTAACAAGATAGAAATTTTCAACAAAAAGATATGAATTCTGAGCCAAAAAAAGAATTTAGTTGTTATCTCAAGAGTTGTATTCGATAAAATATTTGAATCCTCAACCAAACTAGACTAATTTTGAACTAAACATTTTTAACAACATTTTTAGAATTTTTAACAAAAAAAAAAATTCAATACCAAAAGAAAAATTTTTCAAGCAAGAACATAAAAAATTTTCAACAAAACAGTTGAATTTTGAACCAAAAAGGATGACTTTATGACAAAAGAGACCAATTTTTAAACAAATAGTTGAATTTTCAAACAAAAAATAAATTTCTAATACAAAAAAATTAATTTTCTACCAAAAAGACGAATTTTTAAACAAAGTACATGAATTTTCAACTAAAAAAGACTAATTTTCATTAAAAAAATGGAATATTTAAATTTTTAGTTGAAACAATTAAACAAAGAAACGAACTTTCAACAAAGTAATTCATATTTACCCAAAAAGGATTACTTTTTAACACAATTGTTTAATTTTTACCAATAAAGTTAATTTTCAAGCAAAAAAAATCAACTAAAGATAACTTTTCAAACAAAAATAGAATATTTGAAATTTCAGTTAAAAAACTAATCTTCAACCAAAAAAATTAATTTTAAAGTAAAATCATGAATTTTCAGCAAAGTAGATAAATTTTCAACCAAGTAGTTGAATTTTGAAACAAAAAAAAGATTTTAATTATTAATAAAAAAGAACTGAATTCAACCAAATCAGACGGATTTTCAATAAAACAATTTAATTTTAAACCAAGATTTTTTAGTTCAGAAAAATAGCAAATGTCAATAAAACAGTCAAACTTTCAACCCAAAAGGATGACTTTTCAACAAAATTGTTAAATTTTTAACCAAAATATGGAAATTTCATAAAAAAATTCATTTTCAACAAATTAGGTACATTTTTAACCAAATAGTTAAATTTTCAAAAAAAAGATGAATTTTCTGCCAAGAAAGAAGAATTTTCAACGAAGTACATTAGTTTTCAACTAAAAAAGATCAATTAAAAAAAAAGTAAGAAAATCCGGAAAATTGTCTTCTAAAAGAGACGAATTTTGAACTAATCAGTTAAATCATCGATCAAAATAGACTAAACTTCAATTAACAATTCTTCAATAATCAACAATCAAAGGGATGAATTTTGAAGAAAAGAGTTGAATTTTAAGTTAAAAAAGATTTTCCAGTCAAGAAAAAAAGTAAATTTAAACAAAACAGTTTAATATTCAACCAAAAAGGATGATTTTTTGCCAGAAATGTGAATTTTCAACAAAAAAAAAGTTAACATTCATAAAAAAATGAATTTTCAACAACGTAGTTAAATCTTCGATCAACGAGACTTCAATACAAAGAAAATTGTTGAATTTTCAACAAACATAATTCAAATTTCAACCATAGAATACAAGTTTTGACTACAGAAGATGAATTTTCAATGAAAAACATAATAGTAGAAGAAAAAGGGATTTTTTCAATTTTTCTCTTAAAATATGAACTTTAGAAGACAAATTATTCGAGAAAAAGATTTTAAGTTTCTTGTGGCCTACCAGTTTTGCTCTTGCCTTTTTTATTTTAAAACTTTTGAACTAGGAACTGTTTCAGAAAATTTTTTTTTTCTTTTTACAAAAAAGTAAAAAATAGTCTATAATAACGATTTATGATAAAAATAGGTAACAACAATAGATCTCGACCGCAAAAAACTAAAACATTTTTCTATAATTCACATCTAAAGTTCATAGTTTGAGAGAAAAATTTAAAAAATCTTTTTTTTTTTAAGTGAAAAACTCTCCATAAGAAGGGTTTAAGATAAAAAAGATAGCCGAAAAATGTCAGACGCAAAAATCTAAAATCTTTTTCCCCAATAATGTAGTTTCTGAGGATCGTAGGTTAGGGAAAAATTAGAATGAAACGAATATTTTTTTCTAAATGCTTTGAGCATGTCTCAAAGTACCTTTTTAAAGAGAAATACAATACGAGAGGCATTTTTTATGTAAATAAAAATTACAGATGGAAAGACCTTAAATTTTGTTACGCTTAAGCAAAATAATTTTCTTTATCCAGGTGAAAATCTTGATGAAGTATCTGAGCGATGTGAACAAAATGGTATCAAAAATTTACTACGACACAGGAATCCTGAACCAAATCCACGCAAAGCAAGTCCTAAAATGTCGAATTTTGGACTTGATATCCATCCTCGTAGAATCTATGAAAAAAAACCACGAGGCAGAAACTCGATCGATCTGTTTTGAATTTGAAACCCTGAAAAGCAGAGCTTTAAATATTGCCAAGGATGCAAAAGCTCTCTTCGATTTGAGCGAATACATGGCTCATGGAGCAAAAGATCTGGTTCTAGATTTGGAAAAAAGAGTCCAGAGGTCAATTAAAATTCTGAGTTCTCTTCTCGAAATCACAATTCTCTCCCCGGATCACATCGAGTTGAACAAAAAAAGTATAAACTGGATCGAGTCAATCAAACCAATTTTCATCCAGAGCAACACTTTATCAGAAGCGATGAAGAGTGAGTCAGAGGACGAACTCCAGAGACGAATAACACTCCTAAATTCTAAAATTGACAACCTTGTTCCCGAATTTGTAATTCTAGATGACATGGACGATGCAAAAAGAGCTCAAGAATACCTAGAATATTTGAAAGCCCTCGCGAGGAAAGTCAATCTAATCGAGAAAGAGATTTACGAAATTAATGTCG
>JAUELO010000366.1:3875395-3886444 GCA_032357855.1 Amphibolips quercusostensackenii
GAGGCATTTTAATATATACGTGATGCACGAGTCTTCAAAGGAAAATATCTTCAGAATATTTTCGAATTTGTTGGTTTTGAATTTGAAAAAAAATGCTTTTGCAATGGACGTAGTGCCAAGTTTGAATGGAATCGTAAATGCGACGATTGATTTTTATTTTTGGATAAAAGAAACTCTAAGACCAACTCCAGGAAAGTGGGAGTATATTTTTAATTTGAGAGATATTTCCAGAATAATTAGAGGCTGCAGTATTATTCAGAAAGAGTCAGTCGAAAAAATTACATTCATTCGTCTCTGGGTTCACGAAACTTTCCGAGTATTTGGAGACAGAATTAACAATAAAGAAGATCAAGACTGTTTTTTCGGAAAATTGAGAGAATGTTGCAAGTCGCATTTTAAGGATTCATTCGAATCAGTTTTTGATCACCTTCCCAAATTTAAGGAAGAATTAACCAAAGAGAGTTTCAAGTTCCTGCTTTTTGGAAATATCGACGATTTGAGAAAATATGAAGAAAACTCGATGGATTTTCTTCAGAATAAAATTAGTTCCTACATTAATGAATACAATATCAAACATAAAATCAAACTCGAGTTAGCAACTCCCAATTTTATTCTGGAACATTTGATTCGAATTTGCAGAGTTATGGCAATACCTGGAGAACATCTGTTGATGATTTGCTCGAGTGGTTTTGGAAGAAGAACTTTAATCAGACTCGCTGCTTTCATCGAGAAGCAAAATTTGTTCGAGCCTGCCTTGGATATTTATTACGACTTGAAATCTTGGAGAGAAGATTTAAAGAGAATTCTAAAAAGTTGTGAAGATTATTCGATAATGGTAACGGATCGAGAGTTTAAGAGTGAAGAATTTTTGGAAGATGTGACAAGTTTAGTGAAAAGTACTCAACTTCCTGAGTTTTCTTCAGAAGACGAAAGAGAAATTGTGCAAAAGGTGAGACTGCAAGCTCAAGATGGAAACAGAAACTCAGAATTAAAGATTTCCGAAATCATGGAATATTTTCTGAAAGAATGTAAGAAGAGACTGCACTTTTTTATTTGCATTTCGCCTCCCAATTTCTCACCAAAATATATTTCTTTGATAAAATCCTCGACTCTGAATTATCTTTCATCCTGGCCGAAGGAAACTTTCGAAAAAGTGGGTCTCTTTTTTTTGAAGAAGGAGTTGATTGTCAGACCTTCGATATATTTTTATGAGTACATGGAAAATGTGGAAAAATCGCCCTTGATTTATATCCGTTTTCTCAAACTCTACAGAAAAACGGTTTTGAAGAAGGAAAAAGAACTAAACATTTCTAGAAGCAAGTATATTTCTGGGTTAGAGAAATTGAAACTAGCCTCAAACCAGGTTGATGAGATGAAAAAGGCTCTGGAAATCCTGAAACCTCAGCTGGAATCTTCAGCTTCTCAAACTCGGGCAACAATGAAAGAAATCGAAAATGAAAATCTGCTGGTAGAAAAAGCGACAATTATTGTCAAAGAAGAGGAAGTAATTGCGAATCAGAAAGCAGAAATTGCTGGAAAACTTCGAACCGAGTGCGAAACTGACTTGGCAGTTGCGATTCCGATTTTGGAAGATGCGGTTTCAGCTCTGAATACTTTAAAACCAACGGACATAACATTAGTTAAGGCGATGAAAAATCCCCCAGACACCATCAAATTAGTTATGGCGGCTGTTTGTGTGATGTTGGATGTTCCCTCGGAAAAAATCCTTGATCCCGTGACTGGTAAAAAAAGTTCCGACTTCTGGGGTCCAAGTAAAAGAGTCCTCGGGGACATGAATTTTCTCCAGAATTTAAAAGACTACGACAAGGACAATATTTCTCCATCCATAATGGAGGTGATAAAAAGCAACTACATGGAAGAGAAAACTTTTCTTCCTCAGATAGTCGCAAAGGCTTCGAGCGCTGCTGAAGGTCTCTGCAAATGGGTTCGAGCGATGGTTTCCTACGATGAAGTTGCTAAAGCTGTATCACCCAAGAAAGAAAAACTCGCCTTAGCTCAGAGAGAGTGTGACGAGGCTGAAAGTTATCTGACAGAAAAGAGGCAAACTTTGGCGGATTTAAATGAGAAACTCGCAGTCTTGAAAAATAGTCTCGAAACTGTTTTGGCGAAGAGGATGATTTTGGAAAAGGAGGTTTCGGATTGCAGGGACAGACTGAAAAAAGCTGAGAGTTTACTGAGTAGTTTGGGTGGCGAAAAAAATAGATGGATAGGATGTACCAACAATTTGGAGGAATCGATAGACTGTTTGACTGGAGATATCCTTCTGTCCTGCGGACTAATTATTTACCTCGCTTCTTACAATTCAGAAAAAAGAAATTCGACTTTAAAAATCTTTCAGGATTTTCTGAAGAGTCAGAAAATTCCTTGTGGTGATTTCAATTTTGTGAAAACACTTGGGAAAGAGAATGAATATAAGGATCCATTTTTTCTTCAAAATGAGGTAATAATCCAAAATTCGGACAAGTGGTGTTTGTTTATTGATCCGCACAATCAGGCAAAGGAGTGGATTCAAATTTTGGACAAAAATCTCAAAATTATAAAGGCAAATGATAAAAATTTCATCGACGTTCTCAAAGAATCTATAAGTTTAGGATTTCCGCTTCTGTTTGAGAATTTTGAGGATCTCGCAGCTTTTCTCGAACCAGTTTTGTTGCAAGAAACCTACAGAGAAGATCAAATTTATTTAGATATTCAGGGACAGAAAATTGTCTCTTCTCCCAATTTTAGATTTTATCTCTCAACGAGAGTCAAGAATCCAAAATTCTCGGTTGATATTGTGAACAGAGTGACTGTTGTTAATTTCCATTCTTCCAAAGAAGCCTTGACTGAAAAACTTTTAGACACAGTGATTGCGAAAGAAAATTACCAACAGCAAGATAATTACGAAAAATTAGTAATTCAATTATCCTCTGATAAAATCTTATTGAATCAGGAGGAGGAAAAAGTTTTAGAAATTCTTTCTTCGTCGGATTTGAATATCCTAGAGGACAAAAAAGCCATGAAAATTCTCGATTCCTCGAAGAATTTTTCAGTCGAGATTTTAAGAAGGGAAAAAGCGTCTTTGGAAATTAAAGCAAAAATTGACTCGTTTCGTGAAAAGTACCGAGAGTTTGCGAAATATTCTGCGGGACTTTTTTCCACGATTGAAAGCCTCTCAAATTTAAATCGAATTTACCATTTTTCGCTTCCCTGGTTTTTTCAAATTTATATTAAGGCAATTGAGAGCTCAAAAAGAAGTGTTATTTTGGAAAAAAGACTGGAATACCTCAAACTTGGATTCACAAGGAAACTCAACACAAATGTCAGGAATTGTCTTCTGGAAAAGGATAAATTGCTTTATTCTTTTTTACTCTGTATTAAAATCTTGAAAGATGAGGGAAACATTGATAAAAATGATATAGAACTGTTCAAAAATTTTAAAAAGAAAATTCCGGTCAAATGGGAGCCAGAAAAATTCAGAGAAGAAATATTCAAAATAGATGAAAGTCTGGGAGAAAATTTCTGGAAAAATTTGAACGACTGGAAACTTTACTTTGAGAATCCGAAAAATTCGGTCTGTGAAGAATTTCCAGCATTTCAAAAACTAATGATCACGAAAATAATTCGACCCGATCAGATTCGGATTTCAATTTCCAATTTTGTTGAAACCGTACTCGGAAATTTTGAGTCTAATGACAAAACTCGATTTATTTCGATGGCTTTTGAAGAATCAAATTGTTTAACTCCCCTCATTTTTATTCTTCCAAGTCACGTGACCCTTCTTCCAATTCTTTTAAAATTTGCCAAAATTAAGCGAAACAAATTACTCTCGCTTTCGATGAGTGAAGGTCAAAACGAAAAAGCAGAATTGTTGATTAGAGAAGCTCAGAGAGAGGAAAAGTGGGTATTTTTAGAAAATTGTCACCTCGCCCCTTCTTGGATGTCAAAATTGGAAAAAATTATTGACAATTTAAGTGCTGAAAATACAAGTTTGGAATTTCGATTGTGGTTGTCTACTTTACCTTCCGACAAATTTCCTTTGAGTGTTTTGCAAACTGCAATTAAAATTCCCTGCGACTCTCCTCTTGGATTAAAATCAAATTTATTGTGGCTCTATAATTCAGAACTGAATGAAAAGATCTTAGATTGTCCTGGAAAGGATGAAATACTCTCAAAGTTATTGTACGGGTTGAGTTTCTTTCATGCGATTGTGAAGGAAAGAAGAAATTATGGTCATCGTGGTTGGACTTTAAATTACGACTTTGCGTCCGATTTTTTTTTAAGCGCAATGCAACTTCAGAGTCTTGTAAATCAAAATAAGGAAATGCCAGTCGAGGCATTTCTTTATATAATTCAAGAATGTAGTTACGGAAGTAAAATTGTAAACGAGGTTGACAAAAAACGCCTAAGGGTTTTTATAGAGGAATTTTGTAATTTAAAAATCGTTGAGGATCCTTTTCATTCCTTTTTTGATAAACCTGATTTCCTGATTCCAAGGAGAAGTAAATACAGTAATTGTGTTGAACAGATTTTAAAAATTAAGGAAGATTCTGATCCGGAGATTTTTGGCCTTGACGAAAATTGTGAAATAATTAAAAATCTGAAGGAAGTTGACATTTTTGTTGATTCATTCAATCGTGTGAATGAAATTAAATTTGAAAATGAACCAGATGAGAAAAAAGTGAGGGAAGTAATTTCTGGGATTCGAGATAAAATTGGAAGAGTTTTTGAATTGGAAGACATAAAAAAAAATCGAGTTAGTTGTGAATTGAACGAGGTTTTGTTTCAAGAAATCAGGGTTTATAATTCCATTTTGATATTTCTTGAAACTTCTTTTTGTAGTATCGAGAATGCTTATGATGGATTTTCTTTATGGAATTCCGATTTGAACAATTTATCTAAAAATTTGGTCTGCAATCTGGTGCCTGAATCATGGAAAATTAGATTTAAAATCACAGAATTCTCAATTTCGAGTTTTATTGAAAATTTGGGGAAGAGGATGGATTTTCTTGAGAATTGGGTTCAAAAGGGGCATTCCAAAATTTATTGTCTAGAGGCTTTAAGTTCTATTAAATCGCTTTTTACTGCAATTCGACTAAAATTTGCGAGAAGTAAAAATCTTTCTATTGATGAAACTAAATTTGATTTTGAAATAACGTCGAATTTCGAATTATCAGAAGCGAGTTCTGATATTTTTCAAATATATGGACTATTTTTGTCAGGAGGACAGTGGGATCTTGATAAAAAAATGTTGCTAAATAGTTTGCCAAAAAAATTTTGGCACGAAATGCCAGTTATTTGTTTTAAAGTTAAGACTGGAAATGTTAATTATTTTGAAAATGGTTACGAATGTCCGTTATTTAATGTACCTTTTCAGAATTGTTTTCAAAATTTTATAGAGGGGGAGGATAACTTAATTTTGTATATACTTTTGCGGACAGAAAGAAATAGTAAATATTGGATGAAAAGGGGAACTGCTTTGTACTGTAAAAAGGAATAAATAAAAAAATTGTCTAATCAATCATTGGAAATATTATACATGTTTTATGTTAGTACCAAACAAAAATCAAACAAAATATTAAACAAAAACTATTCTAACGTGAACAAGATTTGGAATCTTAACACAATTTTGGATTAAGTTAGTGTTTTTCGTCAAAAATTATTGGTATTGTTATCAAAAAATGGCTAGATTTCAAAGAATATTTACCATTTTTTCAACAACTTCGGGCAAAGTTGTAGTTTTACATATAACTGTTTTTCAAACCAGAAACATTATAATTTGAACAAGATTTAGAATTTTTATAATTATAAATTGGTTATGAATCTTCGAAGAATATTTACAATTGAACAAATTTAGGTTATGTTGCTGTGTTTCATTCACCTAAAATTGGTCTTTGCAAAAACAAAATAGAAAAAAAATAAAAATAAATAATGAGCATGAGCGATTTCAGATTGCGTTAATTTTGTTTCTCAAAATTTAAATATATATTAAAAAATTATTAGATTTCAGAGATTTCAAAGATTCATATAATTTTTTTTTGACAATTTTAGGTTATGTTGGCGATTTACATCCAAAATTTTTTATTTTTTTCAATGAAAAGCATTATGATTTGAACAAGATTTTAGAGTCTTTTAAGAATTTTAGATTTTGTATGTCTTTTCGGTGTAAACTATTGGCATTTTTAATACAGTATTATCAGATTTCAAATAATAATTTCAATTGCTGAACAACTTTAGGTTATGTTGATGTGATCAACTCATTTGAATGAAGATTGATGTAATTATATAATTTTTTAGTCATATAATTTTGGATTGTACGAGTATTTTTGTCGGAAATGGTTAGTATTTTTAATAAAAAATTGTTACGCTCAAATAAATATTTACAATTTTTCAACAACTATAGAATATGTTGCTGTGTTTGACCTAAAATTGGTATTTATAAATGAAACAAAAAAAATTATTGAAATAATAAAATTTACAAGATTAAACAATTCCAGATTGTGTTGGTGTTTTTGAAAAAAATTAAAATTTCTATTAAGAAATCATTAGATTTAAAGGATTTCAAAGAAGATCAATAATTTTTTAAAGATTTTAGGTTGCGCTATTGTTTTACACCGAAAATTGATTATTTTCAAACAAAAATCATTACAATTTGAACAAAATTCAGAATCGTTCAACAATTTTTTATTACGTTAGTGTTTTTCGTTAGAAATTCTTGGTGTTTTAAATAAAAAATTATCAGATTTAAATGAATATTTACGATTTTTCGACAGCTCTAGGTTATGCTGGTATGTTTCACCGTAATTAGGATTTTTAAACAAAAACATATAATTATCGGGAAAAACTACTAAAATAATTTATTAATGAAATTAAAATATTTCGAAGATATAAGGGTGAAAAAAACTAGTAAAATTCAAAACTTTTGAATTACCGAAATGACTAATTTTACGGAATTAAAAAAAAACACACATTTCAAATTGACTAATTTCCGGATTTTGAAAATTAGGGAGTTAAAATTTCGATAATTATACATTTTCGGTAATTTAAAATGTTTATATTTTACTTATTTCGCAAATTTCAATTTTTGTCATTTACTAAATTGAAGACTTTACTAATTTTGTAAATTTTAAATGTCGGGATTCAAAAAATTTAGGGTTTTGAAAATTTAGGTCCTTTGAATTTTCTGTAAATCACAAATTTCAGGAATCTGAAATTTCGATAAATTAATAAATTCGAGAAAATACTAATTTTGGTACATACTAATTTCTGGAATTAAAAAATGGTGTTTTAAAATTTCTGTAATTTGACCTAATTCAAGAAATTACTAATTTCTGGAATTGAAAAATTATGTTTTCAAATTTCAGTAATTATACAATTTGGGTAATTTGAAAATCTGTAAATGACTAAATTCAAGGCATTGCTATTTTCAAAAATAAAAAATTTCGCGGTGTTTGAAAATTTCAGCAGTTATACATTTTCGGTAATTTAAAACTTTTGTAATTTACTAAATCCGAGAATTTACTAATTTCTGGAATTAAAAATTTAGTGGCACTTTGAATTTGGGTTTTAAAATTTCGGTAATTCAATAATTTCGAGAACGACATTTCTGTAATTTACTAATTTTGGGAATTCAAGATTTTGATATTTGGAATATTCTGGTTTTTAAATTTCGATCATCTAATAATTTTGTATGAAAATAACTTCGGGAAGTAAATATTCTTAATTTAACATCTGGGAAACAACAAATTGGAATTTATTATGAAAAAATAAGGTTTTTCCTTATAAATATAAATGTACATTATTTTAGGACTATAATATATAAGCTATCGAAAGAATAATTTTAAACAAATTAGTTTGGTTGGACTGGTTAAATAAATGAATATCAAAAATATCCATCCATAGGTAGAAGCCACTAATGGATATTTATTTGTTTATAATATATAAGTTGACATGATTTACATTTTAGTTTGAGGTTATGTTTTAACATTCAGTTTTGTTTTACGGCTTTTATGACATTTTTTAAACACAAAATTCAAGTTTTATGCAATAATAAAGTCTATATAATAAATAAAAACATTTCTCTTCATATTTTACTGCAATATAATGTAATAAAACGAATAAAACGAACCTGCGTTATAAGCTTAATAAAATCCCAAAATTTTCTGGTAAAGTGTTATATCAATAAAAAAAGTACTTTATCACTGTATTTAATTTCAGAAATACCTTTCTTATTATCCTAAGGCAAATCCTATAATAAGGATATTTTGAAATATAATATACATTTATCAATTCCAAGTACTATGTATGTACTTCTTTAAGCAAGCTTTGCAATTTCAAAAATCTGACGCACTACGCATGCGTTACACACGCGCGCTTCTTTAAACCTGTTGAATATAAAATCATTTGTTTACAACACATAATAATGTGTTTACAACAACAATAATATTAGGAATCACTAAAAGTTAATACTTTTGATTACAAAAATTGTCCTGCCTTTGTATTTAAAATCGACCATTCACTTTTTTAATAAGTAAAATTAAATTAATATTTTGTGTCATTCCCTTTCAATGTATATTTTGCGATGAAAGGATTAATATGATTAATTTTAGAATTATTATTGACTATAAATCTAAATTATAAGCCATTTATTGATTATAAACCTTAGGTATTTTAATTGAACAAGATGTATTTGTAGCTAAAAATTGTAGTTAAATTTTCAGTATAAAAATAATTTTCAACCAAAGAAAATACGAAGTTTCAGCAAAATATTTGAACTTTCAACTGAACAAATAAATAAATAATTTTCTGCAAAAAGAAAAGTTTTTACCCAAATAACATTAATTTTCAATAAAAAAAACGAATGTTTAACAAAATTGACCAATTCCCAACTAAAAATGGTAAAGTTAGGGAATTAAATTTAAGAAAAAAGAATTTTCAAAAAAATTGCTATTTTCAATAATTCAGTAATTTTAAGTTATTTAATCATTTTCAAACAGAAAGAATAATATTCTAGCAAAAAAGACTGATTTTCAACAAAATACATTCAAATTCAACTATATAGTTGATTTTTCAACTAAAAAAGAAAATTTTTTAATTCAAAATGGAATAGTTTAATTTAGAGTAAACACAAAAATTTTGAACCAAAAAAAAGGAGTTTCGACAAGTTAACTAAATCTCTAACGAAATAAATGAATTTGCTATGAACCAACAAAGTAACAGAAAATGAATCATATGAAAAAATATTAATTCTATGATTAATTCAAAATCCATGGTCCGTGAAAAGGTACCCTAGTTTTAACCAGAATAGTAAAATTTTCAACCATGGAAGTAAATTTTCAAAGCGCTGTCTAGCAGCTGGTAAACTCCCTTGTTAGGTTATTTCATAATCGCTACCTAAAGAGAACATATTCACTTATCGTCTGCTATCACGAATACTGGATATGCCAAATGCATTGATGTCCTTATAAAAATCATTATTAAGTAATTAAATAAAATATAAAATAGAAAAGGATGTTAGTTGTTGGATTTGTTCTTGGAAAAAGGAAAGATCCTTCTTTTAGTTGCATGCTATTTTGAAGTGATCGCAAAATGAACTGTCATAAAAAAAATCCACGAAAAGATATTAGCTTGAGGTTATCTAGAACTTTAGAAAGTAAAAATATGTTAACTTTTACAAATAAGAAAGTGTAGTGCTGATTTGCGATATATAAATGATAAAAATATGTTAAGTAAATACTATTGAATCTTACAGTGTGATTTGAAGCTATGGTATGTGGAGAAAATTAGATTTTCCACACTATAATGATATTTTAATTACACTGATATTTATAATTAATTTTTTATGACGAGAAAGTGACGAAAAACACTGGTCTTACATTTTTTGGCTATTTGGTATATATTTGTTAACATTTGTAGATCTAGGTGTACCTGACAGAAATTTCGGATGGGGATTCATTCCGAACCAATCAGAACTATTCCGAATCATTCCGATATATGCATCCGAGAGAATGCGAATCAATCCGAAGGAAGTTTTGAATCTAGTTTGTTGAAAAACGCTTGAAAATTAATTCGACTCAATCCGCGACTTCTATCCGAATGAATCTGAAATAAATTTTTAATCCGAATGAATCAGAATCAATCCGCGCCCGGATTGATTGACAATCCGAATGAATCAGTGTTCAGATTAATTCGAATTAAGTTAGATTGAATATTCGTTTTAGATCAATTCGAGTTTAGATTGATTCTGATTGATTCGGATTGAAAATTTACTCCGCGGATTCGTTCGGATGCTTTCGGATAGAAGTCTCGGAATAAGTCGGATTAATTTTCAAGCGTTTTTCAACCAACAAGATTTATAACTTTTTTCGGATTAGTTCGGTTTGATACGCATTGGTTCGGATACAGATATCGAAATAATTCGGTATTGTTCTTATTGCTGGCTGGAAATGAATTCTTATCCGTAGTTTTCGCCAGGGCTAACCTCTACCAATTAATTTTTTAGACGATTTTTCAATATAATTTACTTCGTCATTACACAAGAACTCCTATACAATCAACTGCGATTGAATAATCCCTAGAACTGCTGGCTCACACAGTTTGTCAGCGGGCAGGGAGAGAGACGGTGCTGGTCCTCCAAGTTTCGTGACCGCCAGACTGTTTATGTTTCTAAGGTGGCGATTTAGGAAACCCCCGAAACTGCTATTATACGGGAGCTTTTGTGTATTTTGAAACAGCACGTGACTAGGTAGAGGATTTTTTTTCTTTCCGATGATAAATTCACCAACCGATATTCCATGATATTTTGTTTTAAAAATTTATAATTGATGATTTTTATAATTATAGCAATACATTTTGCATATCCAGTATTTGCGATAGCAGACGATAAGTGAATGTTTTCTGAAGGGCTATAGTGATTGTGAAATAACCTTTATGTTTCTTGGTGTTTCTGCTTTTTTGAGTTGTACGCATAGAGAATAGACAGAAGAAGACGAAAGTTCTGTTTATTGACTTCACGAAAAACAACTTTTTTTTCGGCTGTATGTACATAAC
>JAUELO010000366.1:3959493-3976145 GCA_032357855.1 Amphibolips quercusostensackenii
GCAGAAATTGTACCTGAATCTAAAATAATAAAAATTTTCAAATAAAGTCCCGATTAGCAGCCGTCGCGTGACTAATTATGTAAATAGGATTTCGGTCTTCTTTTTCGAATCGAAGAGTGTAATCTGAGGTGATGTTAGCCAGCAAAAAAATCGTGCAAAAATGCGAAAATAGAGTTTAGGAACTGATTGTTTTGGATCATCTTTCGGATTTAAGAACAATTCTGTATTTAATTAGGGAAATTAGGAATCGAGGAAGAAGGGGAGAAATAGAGTTCTAAAATAATTATTTTACCCAGGATAAACCTAATTAAATATCCAGGCAATTATTTAAACCATTATTTCAAAATGCCCAAAATCTGATAAAATCCTGGGTTTTATTTCTCCCTAATTTCAGAAATCTAAAAGGAATAAAAAACTATCGTGCCAGTCTCATTAACGCATTTCATGCAAAAATGAATTATCAGCGCTACAACTTACAAATTACAAGTTAACAATGACAACGAACTCGAATATATAAAATGCGGTTCGGTAATATTGAGTGAAAATTAAATTAAAAATTAAAGCTAGTAGTAGAAAAGTCGTGTCTAGTTTTTTGAATAATTAATGGTAAATTTTGATAATTATTTTGTGTAGAATTCTAGAATTTGAAACTTTCGAGGAACGACCCGAGACTGTCGAATCGGATTAGCTGTTCCGCTCTCCAAGATGATGTATATATTTTATTGTTGATCAAAAGTTATTGAAATATACTGAAAATGATCACCGAAACTACCAGGTCTGCTGCGTTTCAATTCCTTCCTCAAAACTCCCTCCCGATCCTTGGAGAAAGTAGAAAATGCGCTAGTTAATTAGTTTTATTTTTATTTATTTTTTTTTTATTTCGACACTAGATTGTTATTTGTAGATGAAATTAAAAATCGCCTTTTTGTAAATACGATGACTCAGTTCCCATTTGAATTTTAGTCCAGCTTTTGGAATTCAGAATGCTTTTCATTTTCATTTCATCATCGAGCTTCGTTTCGTCGGGGAAAGAGAGGATAAAAGAAGAAAGAATTGGAAAAAATAAGAAAATAGATATTTTGAGCAATTTCAAGAAGCATTTTGTGATTTATGCATCGAATTGGCTTTTTCCTTCTCCTCTTCTTCACTCGCTTCCTCGAGAAATGCAGCAGCTCTTCAAAATGTTAAAATTCAATTGGAACTTCTGCCATCACTGTTAAGTAATTTCTATTAAAGTAGAAGAGTTTTGTATTGTGCGTGTCTCTCGTTGTCTTGGAAGGTTTCGCTTTGGTTTCGCTTTTTTGGTGGTTTTTAGGAGTACTAAAAAGGCGAAAAATTGATTTTTACCGGGTAATATTAATAGATTTTGAAATTTCAAGGCCTCCAAATGTGGATGGCATCCAAAAGAATAAAATGTTTGGAACAATTCAGAATTTGTAGCTTTTTAAATTTAATTTTTGACCTGGGTAGATCATGACTGAGGGATTCTAAATATAGAGGTGATTTTTGGGGATGGGGTGAGCAGGACAAGGGGGATTTGATACTTGGGAGCGATTTTTGGATTGGGGATTTTTTTATTTTTTAGGAGTACTCAAAATGCGAAAATTAATTTTTTGATTTTAAATTTTATTAGATTTTTAAATTAAAATTAATTAATGTTAAAGTTATTCAAGTGTGGATTGTTTCCAATAAAATGAAAAGTTTGAATTTAAACTTTTCTTTGTAGGCTTTTGGCACTTAAATTGCTTTCTTTTTTTTTAAGCTTACTAATTTTGTTTTAGAACCTGTAATTATAATTTTCAATTTTTTAAAAATTATTTGTTAGATACAGTTTTCGACAGCATGTGTTTATTTGTTTATTTGTTTATTTTTAAATATAAAGACATTCAAATTTGAATATTTTAAAATTAGTCTCTTTTCCAAATTGGATTCCTTCTCAACATCTTTTCAATTTTCTATACAAAGGCATTTCAAGTTAGTTCAAATTAGATTTAAAGTACTTCCAAAAAACTGTCCAATTTATCAATTTTTCGCACTTTCAATACGTGAAGTCTGCAATATAAACTTTTCTGTTTCATAAATTTGCATCTTTCCTTCCACAATTTGCATCTAAAATACCTAATAGGGTGGTCCAGAAAAAGCTTTTTTCAGGGTAATTAAATTTATTATTTTACTGAGTCGGTATTTTTAAATAAAATGTTTATTTTAAGAAAATAATCGCTTTTAGTGGTTTTTTTACTTTGATAGGCACACGATGTACTCTTTTCACTCGAATACATTACTCAGAATTTGGAAAATGCTTCTAAAAAAAATGTAGCATTTTATTTCAAAAAATTTACTCAGGGTACCCAAATTAATTTTTTTAAATTCTGCCAAAAGTGATGTATTACATAAGTAAAAATACACAAATTGCGATTATTGAAACAAAATCAACATTTTATTCACAAAAACTGACTTGGGGGACCCATAAATATATTTGTTCTATTCTGCCTTTGTAGGGATGCGATTTAAAAACAAGGTAAAGCCTTTCTTGGTTCGCGCTCGATCCATTTAAACATTAAAATTAATGAATTAATTTTTCTTAATAAAACTAAATTTAATTATCTATAAACGATTGCTAATTTTTATTCTTAAATTTTTCAGGACATGAAGATGAAATCGATAGAAATGTTAGATTCTCAGATGTTAGGAAGAAGCAATAGGCTCTCAACCTTAAATTTAAACCTGGAGGAAATGCAGACTAGTCCTCCTCAATGGTCTCCAGGAAATTCATCTCTGGGACAAATAAGCCCAAATTCGAGAAGTCAGGATTCAAATTCAATTAATCGAGGTGGCGTGGTGACGATGACTTGCTTTGATTCTCTGCCGTTTATGCATTTGGTGGAATAAGCAGGATTTTAAGTAATATAACAATTAACGTTTATCTAGTAAAAAATGGGAGAAATCATTTTATCAATGTTGCCAATATTCTATTTAGAAAAAAAAGCGGGACGACTGAAAAATCTCAAAAAATAACATTGCCGACCCTGGAAAATTCCAGAAAAAGATAATATTCTAAATAAAAAATCCCCGTAATTATAAAATATCTGACCCTGTAAAATTGCCGTCACAAGGAATTTTATAATTCAGAAATTTTATAGGGCCGGGTATCTTATAATGTCGGCGATTTTATTTCAGAAAATATATATAATTAGGATTGTTCTAATTCGAAAATTGTAAATTGCCGCTAATTTTATTTTTTGTGATTTTTGAGCCATCTCGAAAAAGCCAGATATGAATGGCACTGATTGTGGAGTGAATATTGATTTTAAAATAATAATCTTACTTTTAGAATTTATAATACCAATTGTAAAGGCTTATAATATTTTTTATGAAAGCGTGACTTTCAGAGGTTTTTATTTGTAATTATTTTTAACTATGTTTATTTAGTTTTTAGGATAAATGTTTTATAGACAGACATATCTACACGAAAATCTGCGCGTAATGCTTTTATTTTAGTTATTCGAAATGGGCTTCGAAATAGAAGTTTCGAATTTTCTCGACTTTTCGCCTTTTTGTATATTATCTGTTCTAGCTATCTGTGGTTGTAAATAAGAAAAAAAATAATTTGTAATACAAAATAAAAATTTCGTATAACTATTTATTTGTCTAAAGTTCTTCAACACTTAATTTCGAGAATTTTTAAGACATTTTTTTATTTTAGAGGATTTTACCAAATTTTAGGAAACTTTAGTCAGTTAAAAAGATATTTGGGCCTTGGGAAAAATATTTTATCTATTTTAGGAAATGTTTGCAAGTTTTAAAATATTTTTAATCTCTTCAAAACTACCAAGATTCATAAATATCTTTTAAACTTACTCGAATCTTTACTAAAATTTTGAAAAAATTTTCGAAATAAAAAACCTGACATTTTTTAAAATTCTAAATGTCTCTTAAAATGATTCGATTTTTTTTAATTCTAAAAAATTAAAAATTTTGCCTTTAAATTTTTCCAGATTCTTTTTTTACAACTGTGGAAATCGTTTGAAATCTTTTAAAATATTTTCTTAAAATTAATTTATCGAAAGAAAAGAATCATTTAAAATTTTCCTATGAACCTCCAGAAATTTCTTTCTTCTCTTGAAACCTTTCAAAATCCTTAAAACACTTCTACATTTTTTTCGAAAACTTCAAAAATCTACAGCTTGTTAAAAAAAATTGAACCTTATTTAAATCTGTTTTGAATATCTCGTGTTCGAATTGTTTCTAAAATTTTGCAATCGCGCAAAATTGAAATATTTTGCTTTAAAATGTTCTACATTCTTTTTCGAAATTTTAGAAAAATTTGAAATATTTTAAAATTTTCTTTCAAAAATAATTTTTCAAAATGAAAAATCATTAGAAATGTCCCCAGTAACCTTGAGAAATTTTTTTTTTACCGTGGCTACGGATACTGAAATTTCGGTACAAATAGCTAGATTTTTTTGGTATGCATTAGACACTTTTTATAATTAAATGATTAGAGCCTTTCCCTACATTTTTTTTTAATTCTGCAAAATTAAAAAGATGCCTTCTTTCAGATTGCTTTTTTGACAATTTTGAAAATCTAGATATATTCTTTATTCTTTTTAAATATTCTCTAAAATTACATTTTTTCAAATGAAAAATCATTTAACGTTTTTCTAGGAATCTTAAGAACATTTTTTTATTTTCTTGAAACCTGTCAAAATCCTTAGAAAGCTTCAAAATTATATTTCGAGACCTTCAAAAATTTATATTTTGTTTTAAATTTTTTGAAATGTTTCTAAATTTTAAACTATTTTTTAATTTTTACAAACTTCTCAACCTTCTAAATATCTTTTTAATGGGTTGAATTTTTCCTAAAGTATTTTTAAAATTCTGCAAAATTAAAAAAAGAATTAAATAATCTTTTAGATTCTTTTTCGACATTTTTTGGAATCTTTAAATATTCTCTTAAGATTAATTTCTTTAAAATAAAAATTCATTTTAAGTTTTCAATATTTTTAACTTTAAAATTTTTAACTTTTCAAAAAAAAATTTTTAAAGGCTTCTCAATTTTTTTGTTTTAGAATTATTTGAAATGATCTGAAATTTCCTTTAAACAATAATTTTTCAAAATGAAAAAATCATTAAAAATGTTCCCATAAATCTCCAGAAAATTATTTTCTTTTGAAACCTGCAAATTAAAAAAAATGGCCGTAAAATAAATTACGGTCATTTTTTAATTTTTTAAAATCAAACGTCATTGAAAAGATTCCCATGAATCTTGAGACATTTATTTTTATTTACGCAGTATTGCAACAACTTTTATTCAGAAAATTTTTCTATACAACCAACAATTTTGAAGTAAGTGAAGAAAAGCATTTTTTTTTCGGTAATTTGGCAAAATCGATCAGAAAATGTTTGCTTGATGGTAATAAAATTTTGCACAGTTGCTTTCAATTTAAAAGAACATAGTTTTCAAATTTTTTTTACACTATGCCCAAATAGCAGATTGCATTTTGAATGAAAAATACTCATGAAAAATTGATGATATAAATTGTAACAGGACTAAATCTGCTTAATTTTGGACGAAAGGCTTAGAAAAATAAGCAGTAAATAAAGAAGAATTTAAGTTAAATTAAATTTTTAGTTCTAAGATGAAATGCATGCTTTAAATACACGAAAACCTGAAATAGAAGGAAGAAAATGTATACACATTTTAAACCAAGTTGAATAAAAAATATGAAGAAATTAATAGATAAATCTCAAATTTTTGTCAATATTATTTTTTAAATTTAAGCGCATTTGTTAAAAATTATTTTTAAAAAACTCGAGTATAAAAGGTGAAACAAAAAAATCACAATTTAAATTTTTTCATTGTTGGAAATCGATAAAAAAAATTATTATAGAATTGTAATTTCTGTCAAGGCCTTAAATTTTGTTTCTGACAATTTTTTAATTAAAATAATTGGCAAATTAGATTCCAAATCACCAATATTTCAAACTTGGTCAAAGCAAACAAATTAAATATCGAATTGCAAGTAGGGCAGACCATCCCCAATAATTATTAATTCATTTAAATTAATCCATTTAATTTCATTGACAGCTAAGACACTATACGTGTAAATAAATTAAAATTAGAAATAATTACTCTGCATATAATTGTGCTTTTAATTAATGATTATTCACAGTAGAGTAGTTTTCCCTATTTTAATTTTTCCTAATATAATTTGAAAGTGGTAAAAAACGGAACGCTCTTGAATCTAGGATAACTTAATTTTATTTTGAATGTACAATCAACAGAATATATATATATATATATATATATTTGTATATTTATATTTATAAGATCGCGTTTTAATATACATTTAGAGACGCTAACAGAAGTCTAGGAAACCAGATATTCCTTCACGTTAACAATCGAGCGATTATTGACTTATTTCGCCGATTAACTTCTTCACTTAACGATCCCTCATTTCCTCCTCTTCATTTCCTCTCAACTATCATACAAATAAACGGAGAACAGTTTTCATAAGATAATCTTGAAGTGTGCGTTACATGCTTTTGTGGCAAAAAAGACAAAAGCTTTTTCACTCTCTCGCTTTCATCACAACTCTAAGAGGAGGAAAACTTGAGTAATAGAGCCATTGAATTATAAATAATTAATTTCATTTTATTAAAAAAGAAAAATTAATTCAAAGACTCTTTTACGAGGGAGCGCGCTGCCGAGTCATATAATTTCTCAACCTTATGCCCATCTTTATTTGCACCTCTATTAATCTTTCAGAGTTTTCAGCTTGACGATAAGCTTTTTTTTCTTTTCTTGAGTACTGATATTATTTTCAATATATAATATTTAATACAATAATTAAAGTACATCGTGTAGTGCAACTCTAGTAGATTTCTTATATTTTTGTGCACGATCGAAGATATCAGCTCGATTCGCGACAAAACTTTACTTATTCGGCAATTAAAGACACGCTCCTATTTCAATAAATATATTGCAAAAATTACTGAAAAATACTTTAGGACTAACGCAGCGCTAGCCAATCTAATATAGTAATTACAGAATAAATTTAATATTAATTAATTAATCGAGACTCGTAGACTAAGAAGCCAATCCAACAGAGCTTTTTATTTAAATCGTGCTTAATGAAAATGCCCTTTCTGATTCATACAGGTACTCATCTTTCCATTCAAAAAGGGAAAATTCGATTCGCAAATCTTCGCTCGATTCGCAAACTCTAAATTAAACTTTAAATAATTTTGTTCCTGTTCCCTTAGCGTTGAGCAGATTTCTAAAAATGCGAATCGAAAATTCCACTTTAAGCAACAATTTCGTATAAACGTCGACTAAGATAAAAACATAGGTAATTGGTCATTTTTTTAATAATTAAGTTCCCCGCAGTCTCGCGATGCCAACAGTTTTCTTTTTTTACAGGATGCCTTTCCTCGACACAGAGCCGAATTTCACTATCGTTTCTAGGTTTTGTCTACAGTACATGTACAAGCTGTGTAAATACAGTAATATACAATTTTTTTTCTTTCTTGGAGTTTTAAGCCTTACTGTGACCTGTGCGATTTGCATTAATGCAAATTCACAAGTTCGCGAGTATTTGTTCACCAAGTCGAGTACTACTTTGGGCGATATTTGAAATTTTGCTACCAACTTCCAATTTCTCAATTAACATTTATAGATTTAACAAGCAAAATAACAATATAAAATAAAAATTTAACTGCATAATTACCAACTTAAAATATGTGCTTAAATTTACAGTACTATACAACATAATTAATAATCATCAACTTTAATCAATATTAAAATAAATTTTATTTTATTTTAATTTGAATTCCCTTTGAGTAATCTGTAACTTTTATTTAAATACAAGATTTCATCCCAGCAGGAATTAGAAGCAAAGAAGTAAATTATTACGAGTCTTTCTAATGATTCTATTTTCGACACTGATACATTTTGAACATATTTACAATTTAATGTGTATAATTAAAAATGATGTAATTAAATTTTTTTTTGGATTAGTTCAACTTTCGAAGGTTTTCAATTAAACTATACTCAATTTCAAAGATGCATAAAAAAAGATGTTACATTTGGATGATTTCTAAAATCAAAAGTGAAGAGTTTTTAATTATAATTCTTCCAAACTGAAGAAATTTCAAATATAAATCAGATAAATTTCAGATTTTACGAATAGTTCAATTTTAAAGATTTATAATTGTTAATTCTTTCATTTTTCAAAATTCACAACTGAAGATTCATTAATTTCAAATGTTTATAGCTTAAAATGAAGCAAATATTTTACGTTTTTTTGTGTAATATATAGTTTAATTTTGAAGATTTACAATAGGAGCTTCTTCTATCCTGAATATTTGCAATTAAAGACTCTTCAATTTCAATAGAAAATGATGCAATTTTGAATGCTTTTTCGAAATAGGACAATTTTGAAGATTGAAAATTGAAAATTATTCAATGATGAATATTTGAAATTAAAATGTATTCAATGGTACAGATTTGCAATTAATATATATATTTTTTATTTCATTTGATAAAATTCCAAATTTAAATTTCAAGACTGGTGTCACAAATAATAAAAATTTAAAAAATAGGATTAAAATTACCATCTTGTAATTTCGAAACTACTCCTGTTCAAGTAAAAATTCGACTCTGGTAATTTGAAACATAAAATAAAAATCGAAACTTGAAATTTAGTAGCAAAAATTTCCAAGTCCAAAAATGTTCTTTCTCTCTGATCGTCACTCCTATACGATTACTTTTGAGTAACCCAAAATTACTCCGGAGTACACAAGATTTTCTCACGTAAAAGAGATTTATAGTTGAAAAGTTAGTAAGTTAATAAGTCGACAAAAACTATTGATTTCTACCCACGCTTCTTTTCCTTGTGATTCAAATCTCTAAAATCCTACACGCAACCCTCTTTAACTTTTTAAATGTAAATTTAACAAGCATATCAAATTCGCCTCACTGTCACTGTTCCAATTTTTAATAAATTAGCTCTTTCAGCTCTTTTTTCAACTAGCAGTTAAACTGTTTAGCGTACTCCGATTTTTAAAATATTAATTTAGAATTCAGTGACGATCGCTGCGTAATTAATAATCGTTGTTCGCCGACAATGGTCTTTAATTAACAAGATCTAGAATATAACAAGACCTTTTCGCCTTTCTCGAACCTACAAGATCTTAAAATTCAAAACTTTCTAAGGGGCCTAATACCTTTAATTAATTTTAATGAATTAATGCCTTTCATCCTTCGTCCCGAATCCGGGCTTCACTCAAAATTGTCTCTTAGAAAAATAGAGTATTTTTGAAAAAAATCAATGTTTCTCAAAAGTTACGTATATATCAGAGGAAAAACAATTTTTCTGAGGTCCAGTGAAGCTTGAGACAGAAAATTTGGGTCTAAATTGGATTCGGAACGATTGGAAACCTAGCTTTGAATGAACTCCATTTGACTCGATGGAAATGTTTAAATCGGGATAGATAATAATAATTATTATTATCAAAAATCGGTTTAAAATAAAACTGCGAATATAATTTATTTTTGGGTACCAGTGCGACCAGCGCAGAAGAAATTATCAAAAATAGGATTAATGGGTTGAAAAAATTAAATTTGGGAATAAGCCTTTTTCGATTTAAACAATTTTTTTAATCACTGAATTGCGAGCGCATTTTTTTTCTCGTTTTTCATTTTTCTTCTCGAATTTGTAGCCAGGATGTCTACCTGAAGGATGATTTAAAATTCCAAGTTTTCTCCTGGTCATTTTAAGAGATATGAATGATTTTAAACGCTTTTTAAAGATTTATAAAAAATTTAGAAGACTTGAAAGAGTTCTGATTTTCAATAGGGAGTTTGGAAAAGAATTATAATTTTGAATTGCAAAAAGGATTTCTTTAACATTCGCTTCTTCTTAATCCGAATTAAAATTATTCTTTAAAATTCGCGTTCCACGTTAAAGATACTCTGTTTTAAGTCAAATGATAATTCTTTACGAAAATTCCCAGTTCTGAAGTCTCATAATCCTTTACGGAAATTTCCTGTTCCTAATCAGAATTATATTTATTTACATTTTCTATTGAAATTCAGAAATATAGTAACTCAATTTTCCTAAAATTAAATTATTTTCACAAATTTCCCGTTCCATGTCTCAGATTCGCCTTTTCCAGCTCTCCCTTCAGCCTGACAGGTGCTTTCAAGTCCCAGATTCGCCTTTTCCAGCTCTACCACTAGCCTTACAAGTGCCCAAGTCCTAGATTCGCCTTTTCCAACTCTATTCCTAACCTCATATATTCTCAAAATCCCAAACTCGCCTTTTCCAGCTCTCCCTTTAGCCTCACAGATGCCTCCAAGTCCCAGATTCACCGTTTCCAGCCGTCCCTCTAGCCTATAGATGTCCCTAAGCCCCAAATTCGCCTTTTCCATCTCTACCGCTAGCCTCACAGGTCCCACTAAGTCACAGATTCCCCGTTTCCAGCCATCCCTCTAGCCCATAGATGCCCCCAATGTCCCAGATTCGCCTTTTAAAGTATCCGCTAACCTCACAAGTGCCCAAGTCCCATATTTGCCTTTTCTATCTCTCCCCTCAGCCTCACAGGTGCCTTCAAGTCCCAGATTCCCCGTTTCCAGCCATCCCTCTAGCCCACAGATGCCCCTAATGTCCCAAATTCGCCTTTTCAAAGTATCCGCTAACCTCACAAGTACCCATGTCCCACATTCGCCTTTTACAGTTCTCCCTTCAGCCTCACAGATGCCTCCAAGTCCCAGATTCGCTGTTCCTAGCCTTCCCTCTAGCCCACAGATGCCCTTCTAGCCCACATATGCCTTTCAAGTCCCAAATTCGCCTTTTTAAACTATCCGCTAGCCTCACAAGTTGCCCAAGTCCCACATTCGCTTTTTCCAGCTCTCCCTTCAGCCTCACAGGTGCCTCCAAGTCCCAGATTCGCCGTTTCCGGCCTTCCCTCTAGCCCACAGATGCCCCCATTGTTACGAATTCGCGTTTTCCAGCTCTACCGCTAGCCTCATAAGTGACCAAGTCCCAGATTCGTCTTTTCCAGCTCTGTCCATAACCTCACACGTTCCCCCAAGTCCCAGAGTTGCCTTTTCTAGCTCTCCCAGTAGACTGATAAGTGCCCCTAAGTCACAATGGAAAATTCTTATATTCTGAATGTTTGATATTGAAGGCTCTTGAATATTTAACGCGTATAATAAAAATTCATTCAATTTTGAATGTTTTTTGCAATAGTGCAATTTTTTGCATATAAAATTGAAATTTTTTTATTTTTAAAGTTGTATAAATGAAAATTTATTAACTTTTATGATTTTTAAGATTTTCCCGGGAAAATTCTACATTTTTGTAGATTTGCAATTGAAGATTCTTCCACTTTTAATTTGTATACTTCAAAATGATTTAATTTTGTATCTTCGTTTTTGGAATAGTTTAATTATGATGATTTACAATTGAAAACTCTTTAATTTTTAATATGTACAATTTCAAATGATGTAATTTTTTTTTTTTAATAGTTCAACTATGAAGATTTGCAGTTGAAAATTCTTTAATTCTCAGAATTGGAATAATAAAATATATTAAACTAATTTAATATTTAATACTTGCATATCAGTACTTTCAGGAGAAAAATCTCGATAACTGAATCACATTCTCAGACATTTCTCGGTTTTTCCTCAGCGAAAAAAGTTCCCCGGCATTTGGCGATTTTCCCAATTTCTCGAGGTAGACACTCTGGTATGGTATGGAATTGGAATCGGCTGATCGGAAATGGGATGGGGTGAACTGGAATTGGATTGAGAAAAATGGAGACAATATGCTAGCAAAAATGATTTTTTTTAGATAACTAGTAATTAAATATGCAAATAGCAAGTAAGTAAGTGGACAGGTAGACACTGAGGGTAAGTAAGTATAAGGGACGGTAATGGAAAAAATTTGGGTGTAAGTAATTAGTAGCAGCCTAAAAGACTCTGACAAATTATTATCTTTCCTTGGAAGAATCCTTATTTGAGCAGCTGATGGGCTCGCTCGTTTGCCACTTGTATCCTCGTCTCGTTCGACTCGCCCTGGAAAATAATCAGAAGATTGTCCTGTTAAAAAAGCTGTCAGGATTTTACCTTAGAAAATTAAATTTGGGATCAGTTTTAAGACTTCCCTCATTTATAATGGTTTGACTTGAAAGGTTTCTTGTCAAATCGTTTTATTTACAAGGTTTGAAAGTGACGATTTTCATTGTCAATAATATTGACACTCGAGACAAAATTGTAAAATTCGCAATTGTATAATTCAATAATTGAGTTAATAATTGAACCAAACGTTTCGACACAGAATGGTAGCTCCCGTCAGTGCATATATTGATTCTTATATAGATTTATTAAAAATGGTAAAATTGGTGGAAATTAAGGAAATTTTGAAAATGTACTATTTTTTCTTATTTTAAGCCTGCTAGCGAGTCACCTTTTTCTCTTGACTTTGTGTGACTTTTTCTTTCTTAAGTCACTTTTGGTTTGTTTTAAAAAATGTATTTTAAATCGAAAGCATTCAAAATTCAATATTGTTTGGTTTAAATTTTAATAGTTCCAAATTAACAAAATTAAAAATTACAGCCTTTTGTTACCTGAACGATTATAAATTCATTACATTCAAAATCAAATAGATTAAGACTGAATGTCGAGAATTAGACAATTATTAAAATGTGATGATTTCAAATATGTTTTAGTGACTATATCTTGTACAATTCCAAATTGATAGTCTTACAATTAGTTCAAGAATTTCCAGTGTTTCATTTTTAATCTGATGAATTGTACATAAATACCTTGAACTTAAAATGGATTAAAAAAAAGTTAAATTTGAAATTTTTTGGTCTGAAGGTAGGAATATTTCAAAATTGAATCAAAGAAAGATCAAAAAAATATTCTCTGAAAAATCAATGAAGTAAATTTCAAAGTTAACAAATCTGATAGCCTTAATCATTCTGCTGCATCAGAAGAAAAAAGAGATAAGATAAATCCGTCTTCGCATTGACAGATAAGTAAAGTCACATTCTTGAGTGATTTAATCTCTGGACTAATATTTTAAGGGGAATTTTAAATCAAAAAGAAATTCCGCTTTTCTGAATAATATAATATTATTATCAGCAAATATTCTAAAAAGAAGAATGAAACTTTGGATATGTTGATGCTCTTCATTTATTTTGTATAATATTGAAAATTGCAACTCTCTGAAATTTGAATTTGAGAGAAATTTAAGATTGTCTCAAATTCAAATTTGAGAGGTTTTCAATTTAAGTTCACTTTCAAATTCATTACATTTTCCACTTGCCAAATTTTTGAATCTTTAAATAAAAAATGAAGTACATATCTTTCAAAAGGAAATTAAGTTAAAAATCCCTGACATTCTCTTAAATTCAAATTTCAAAGATCTGTGATTTTCAATGTAACTTCTTTTTAAATGTAAATATTGGAGACTTGAGTTTAAAAGGAAATTAAATTGAAATTTGAGAAAATCTCAGAGTAAATGAGGAAAACTTTCTACATATTTCATAGGATTTCATAAGATTTTATATTATTTTTAATGATTCGAAGGATCTAAAAAAATTGCAATAATTTGAAGGGATTTCAATGATTTTTTTTTTTTTTTTTTAATTTGAAAAAATGTTCAAGAACTTAAAAAAATCCAATGGAATAATTGAAGGTAATGAAGGTATTTCGAAAGATCTTAAAGATTTTAATGAGATTTACATATTTCAAGGAACTTCAAAAGATTTCAAAGGATTTGAGAAGTTTTACGGTATTCTGAAAGATTTCAAAGAATTGCTAATAGATTTCATTAGTTTCAAGGGATTTCAAAAACTGTTAGGGTATTTTTGTAAAAACAAATTACTTTCCAACAGATTTAACAAATTTCAAGGTATAATAGATTACAAAGGATTTGGAATATTTTAGGTTATTTGAAAAAAATTACAAGTAATTTTCAATGAACTGAAGGAATTTCAAAGGATTTAAAAGATTTTAGGGTATTATTAAAAATTTCAAGAATTTTCGAGAGCTTAAAAAAAATTTCAAGGCATTTCTAAAGATTTAAATAATTTCAAAGGATTTTCGAGGATTCCAATGATTTTAAGGGATTCTTTGAAACACGATAAATCGGTGGGAAATAAATTTAGACGCACAGTAAAGATGATATTTGCCGAACCTAATATTTGAAATCTGATCATTAATTTAAGTCAAGAAAAATTAAAAAATCTGCACTGGTTCCGAGATATAATTTAAAATGTCAAATTTATATCTTGAGAACCCGTGAAGGTTAAAATATTTTTTTAAATTCAAATTAAAGATAACATTTTAAAGATTACGTTTTGAATAATTCAGATTTAACCAAAAATGTTGGAAGAGAAAATTTGGAGGAATTATGGAGCAGCTGACCTTGCGATTGATCCTATCGATCTGGCGATTTTGATTCTCCAACTCGCTTCCCATGTCGATCGCCATATTCCTCAGGTTGCCGATCATTGTGTTAACCTGGCCCATATTTTCCTCCATTTCGCCTTCCCGAGCATCACCTGTGATTTTTGCGATATAGCCACCCTGGGGTCCAAGACCATTACGTTCGTCCATCACTCGTGTGGGTTGATTATTCACCACCTTTCCGTCGTCGTTTCCTTTCCACGTGCCTTCATCTTCTTTGAAACTGGCACCCCTTTAAAGAAAATAGAATAATTAGGGCCTGAAATATTTCAAATTTCGGACTAGAGACCTTTTGTATGTTGACCCTTCCTTTAATTACAAGAGTCAGTTTCAGCAGTATTGCTAAGAAGCTTCACAGGCCAAAACACTCGAAAATAAATTATTCTCTACAGTAAGTAAAATAAATTTCTTTGAATAAAAGGAATCTGTATAATATATTAAATTCAATTTTAAACGCTTTGAATTCCTATTATTTCAAGTCAAAATATTGAACAGTTGAAGTCAACCAAAAATGAAGATTTTTCAACAAAACAGTTTAATCCTGAACTAAAACAGATTAATTTTCAATCAGTTGCATTTTTAACCCTTACATATGAATTTTCAACAAAAAAGTACATTTTCAACCAAATATTTTGATTATCTACGAAATTGTTGAATTTTTAAGCCAAAAAGTCAAATTTTCTAAAAAAAACCGTTAAATTTTCAACCGAAGAGATTATTTTCTCCTAAAAAAAGAATTTTAAAGGAAAAATGTTATAGCTGATATTTCAACAAAAAATGATTTTAATTATAACTCAAAAACAGTTTCCTTTTTACGTGCCTTCCTTCTGTTTAAAACTGATACTACTTTCAAGAAAAAACAGGGAGAATGAGATTTTTCACGAAAATAAGGAAAAAAATTCTTATCACTAAAATTAATGTGGGTAATTAATTTCAATCAGAAATTATTTCAATTCCCAACACTTTTAGTAAAAATATTGTTTTTTAACCAAATAGAGGAATTTTTAACAAAGTAGTTGGATTTTCAAACAAAAAGATGACTTTTATTCCAGAAGACAAATTTTCAACAACATACATTAATCCTCAATCAAATAGTTAATTTTTCAACCAAAAAAGATGAATTCTCAACGAAAAATAAAATAGATGGTAAATCGACCAAAAAATATTTTAATTGTAAATCAAAAACAGTTCGATTCGACCAATAAACAACAATTTTCATGAAAATAGTTAAATCCTAAAACAAAACATATTAATTTTCAACCAAAAAGTTGCATTTTTAATAAAAAATGATGAAATTTCTGACAAAAGAGATGAATTTTTAAACCAAAAAGACGAATTTTCAGCCAAGAAAAATCTTTCACTCAAGAAAGAAATAAAATTTCAACTAAACTATTGAACTCTCAAGACAATGAGAACTTTAAACAAAAAAGGTAATTTAACACCAAATATTTGAATTTTCTAGCAAATGGTTGAACTTTCAAGTTAAAAAAAGGATTTTGCTAAAAAACAGTTGCATTTTTAACCCTTATATATAAATTTTCAACAAAAAAGTACATTTTCAACCAAATATTTTAATTATTTACGAAATTGTTAAATTTTTAAGCCAAAAAGTCAAATTTTCTAAAAAAAAACCATTAAATTTTCAACCGAAGAGATTATTTTCTCCTAAAAAAGAATTTTCAAGGAAAAATGTTATAGCTGATATTTTAACAAAAAATTATTTTAATTATAAATCAAAAACAGTTTCCTTTTTAAGTGCCTTCCTTCTCTTTAAAACTAAAACTCCTTTAAAGAAAAAACAGAGAGAATGAGATTTGTCACGAAAATAAGGGAACAAATTCTTATCAATAAAATTAATGTCGGTAATTAATTTCAATTAGAGATTATTTAAATTCACAACACTTTTAGTAAAAATATTGTTTTTTAACCAGACAGAGGAGCTTTTAACAAAGTAGTTAAATTTTCAACCAATAAGATGACTTTAATTCCAGAAGACGAATTTTCAACTAAATACATTAATCTTTAACTAAATAGTTAATTTTTCAACCAAAAAAGATGAATTTTCAACGAAAAATATAATAGATGGTGAATCAACCCAAAAATATTTTAACTGTAAATCAAAAACACTTCAATTCCACCAAAAAACAACAATTTTCATGAAAATTGTTAA
>JAUELO010000366.1:3983561-3995688 GCA_032357855.1 Amphibolips quercusostensackenii
ACTTCAAAGCAATTTTATTCTCGTCTTTGTTTAAACAAAGAAAAAACGCGTTACGTAATATGTGAACGATCCCTTATATGCATTAGAATATTTTACCAGACTTAATAGAATATTATTTACTGTTTACACTTTATATTTCGCTTTGCTGTGAATAAATTAAGTTAACAAATACACAATTTATATCTTTTTTTTTCGCAGAAAAACTTATTTGCGGTCTTATATTTATAAAAGTAGAATCTTAAACATAATAAACACTAGAATAATATGAAAACCTTAAATTCATGTTTGTTATGAATAATTTAAGTTGAAAAATATAACATTTTAATTCCTTTTTAATTATTTATAAAAAAAACTGTAGTGTTAAAAATATTTTGGAGCATAATAAGTCTGACACTATTATACTAAGATACAACAAATTTTTTTCCACAAAAAAGGAAAATTTATTATTTGTCAACTTAAATTATTCATAACAAAGTTCAATATTGAGTTTAAATATTTTTCTGGAGTTTATTAAATCTGTGAAACTATTTTCCTAGATAGAAGATAGAAAATAATTTTTTTCTGAACAAAATTGATCATTTTCTATTTGTTAATTTAAATTATTTGTCACAAAATTAAATGTAAGATGTTAATTTTCTGGAGTTTAACAAGTGTGAGAAGTTACTCTGATACACACTAGATTGCAAAGAATTTTTTGTCGTAAATAAAATTAAAATGTTTTATTTCTTTATAAAATTTATTTATAACAAAATTCTACAATAAATAAATTGCTTTTTTATATACTCAGATTGTAATTCAAGTTTGTTCGAAAATATATATAAGCCTAAAGAGCTGGAAAAAATATTTTTCTTCAAAATTAACTTTTTTCAAAAATTTGCTTAAAAATAAATTAATAAAAAAAAATAAAATTATCGATTTGTAACTTTGAAAAAAATATTTTTCTTTAAAATTAAGTTTTTTCAAAAATTTGCTTAAAAATAAGTTGATAAAAAAAATAAAATTGTTACTTTGTAACTAAATTCCATATTTGCAGACGCTGAAAATTTGCATTTTGCGAAGGGTTTAATCTGAGAGCGTTGGTCATTAAGGTGTCAGTAAGAATGAATAGTAATTAGTAGTCAGTAATTAGTAAGTAGCAATTAGTAATGAGGTCATTAGCAAAAAATGATCTTGGTTAGGTTTTTGCTCCGTACGTACATTTAAAATGTAAGGAGAGTAAGAAGAGCTCCGATCGGTGTCCCCCGACTGGGTATCGGTTTTTCATTTTTCATTTTTCATTTTTCATTTTTCATTTTTCATTTTTCATTTTTCATTTTTCATTTTTCACTTTTCACTTGTCATTTTTCATTTTTCAATAACTTCGGGACCAACTTGAACTTGAATTACGTACTTGCTTTTGTGTTCACGTGTGTGTACGTATGTGTCGGCGAGGTGGGTTTTTCGTACGAGCTGCTTGTGTCGGAAATCTAATTATTATTGTTTTTTTTTATAAATATAAAAAAAATAATTATATACAAATAATTTACAATAAGTATTTAAGCTAGCTAGGTAGATGGCTTACCGCCTTGTTCATCCAGCATAACGAGGCTTTTCATCCCCACCTCATGGCTCTAAACAGGCAACCGACCAATGAGAGGCATTAAAATCAGAAATTCAAATAAACCACCCAGCCAAATTCAAATAAAAGCTCATCGATCCAGGCATTAGCAATCACCTCCCATTTTTAATTTTAATTCTTTGCAACTAGTACTTTTTATTTATTTTATATTTTTCTGATAGGGAAAACTGGTACACAGTGGATATGAGTACACGCTGGATAATGCTAATTTCTTCACAATAACAATAATATGAATATACTCAAATATTTTTTTACAAGAAGACTGAGCAACTTTTTGTAAAAAAGATTCGAGTGAATAATTATAATAATTATCATTAAAAATTAATATTATCCAGTGTGTACTGGTATGCAGCAGGTACGAGGAATTAGCAATCATCTCCAATTTTTTGTTTTTTATTTTTTATTTCTTATTTTTTATTTTTTACAATTAGTATTTTTAATTGATTTTACATTTTCAGTTTGAGAAACGGGTGACTAGTGCACATTGTATAATGTACATTTTCTCATAATATGAATAGTATTAATCTACTCTAATATTTTTTTATAAAAAGTCGAAGCAAATTATTTGTTGTTCATATAATTAATAATTATAATTAATTAATATAATTAATATAATTTGTTAATTATTATTCCTATTAAAAAAAATTAAAATTATCCAGTATGTACGAGTGAGTCTCCCCTATTTATTTTACAAAAGAGAGTTCTGTTTGGAATGTTCAAGTTTCCAATTTGTTAGTTCCTCCAGGTTTTAATGATTAATTTATTTAAATTTAATTAAAAAATTTTCAAAGGGTTTTAAACTTGATTCATGAAAAACCTTAAATTGAAACTTGGTTAACATAAAATTTAAAAATTTAAAAACTATCTATAAAAAGAAATTTATTTGAAATACTCTGAAATATTTTAAATATAAACGGAAAAACGATACAGTAATTAACAATTTTTTTATTTTGAAAAAATTCTTTTCTGGGAATACCTTGAACTATTTCAAAATATATTTACAAGTTTTAAAAATTCGAAATTGTTTAAATCTTGAAAAGATTTCAAAAAGTTTCAAGCAAATTGTAGACTTTTGAAGATTTTGAAAAAATAAGCTTTTTAAGAATTTTAAAAGGTTACAAGAAAATAAAAAAATTCTGAAGATTCCTGGGAAAATTTCAAAAGATTTTCTTTTTTTTAATGGATTTTAGGCGAAAATTGAAAAAAATTCAAAACATTTAAAATGATTTCCTAAGGTTTCGAAAAAGAAGAAATTTCTTTAATTTTGCAGGATTTAAAAAAAAATGTAGTAAAAATTCGAATCATTTTAAAAGATCTTTAGAAGATTTGAATAAATATAAAAAACAATAATAAATATCAAGAAATTTCAAAAAGCTAAAACAAAACGTAGTTTTTAAAAAATTTCAAACAAAAAATGTAGAACCTTTTCAAGAATTTTAAAAGCTTTCAAGAGAATGCAAAATTTGTCTAAAGACTCCTGGGAATATTTTCAATGATTTTTTGTTGAAAAAGTTTAAAATTTTTGATAAGATTCAGAAATAATTTCAAATTAAAAAAAATTTAATCCAAAGGCAGACTTTGGAAGATTTAGAAATAAAATTTTGAAGCCTTTTAAAGACTTCGAAATACTTCAAGAGAAGAAAAAAAACTTTCATAAGATTCCTGAAAAAATTAAAAATGAATATTTATTTTAAAAAATTAATTCAAAGAACATATTCAGCAAGATTTCCAAAATAGTTTTAAAAATATCTGAAAAATTTTAAGGTAATTTTTAAAATTTTTCAAAGTTAAAAAAGAAATGTAGGAAAAATTTTAATTGTTTTAAAATATATTCAGAAGTTTTCAAAGTTTTTAAAAGATTCAAAAATAATTCAAAATTAAAAAAAAATTTAATTTAATAAAAAAATGTAAATTTTTGACGATTTCAAAAAAAAAATGTAGAAGTTTTTTCTCGAAATTTTTACAGATTTTGAAAAAATTGAAGATCATAAAAAAAATTTCTAAAGATTCCTGGGAAAATTTAAAATTGTTATTTTGAATAATTAATTTTAAGAAAAAATTGGAACGAAATTGGTAAAAACATTTCAAAAGAATTCCAAAATTGTTGAAAAGGAATCTGGAATATTTGAAAGAAATTTGTTTAACTAAAATTAATAAAAATAAAAATTGTAGGTTTAAAAGTTTTGAAAAGATTGAAACATGATTAAAAATTAGAAATGATTTAAGAAAATTTAAAAAAAAAATGTAGATTTTTGAAGATTTTGAAAAAAGTGCAGAGGCTTTTTAAGACCATTTAACGGTTTCAAAAAAATAAAAACTTTTTTCTTACGATTCATGGGAAAATTTTGAATGATTTCTTGTTTTTAAAAATTAATTGTTAAATTTCTAAAAATGTGTCGAAAAAGTCTGAAGGTTTTAAGGGCATATTTTTTAATTTTTAAAGATTTTTTAATTTTAAGAAAAATTTGAGTCTATTAATTATTTCTCTGCTCAAAAAAATAGAAGCACGCGAATGATGATGCTAGTTGACTTCAGATAATTAAAATTCTAGAATACCAATAAAAATTAGAATTTTGATTCCCCAGAAAAAAGGAGGTGACAGTCAATCCTGGAAACGAAAAAGCTAAAATATTCATCTAGCGTTGTTCGTACGTAGCAAGAAATTAATAAATTAATCCACGGAGAATGAGAGGATTAAAATGGTTAGTCAATGTAAATCGATGTACTTCTAAAATTCGAAGATTAATTTCATCGCAATCACTGCGTTTCCACCAGGAATCCCCAAATTTAGAAAATGTTAACTCAATTTTAATTCCCAAAAAAATGAAATCTTCGGGATCAATCTGGTGCAAACGCATCGATTACGCAAATAATGCAGGTTAAGGTAATGATGATTCTGAAAAAAAAGATTTGATTAGAAAATTTTGATTTTTGCACATTTATAAATTTCTAAAATTCTAGTCTAAAATAACCCGCAAAACTACTAAATATTTTCTATGCGAAAGACTTTTCAAATCTAAAAATTTAATTCAAATCTTTTTTTTTTTTTTTGTTTATAAAAAGATAAGGTAATATTTTTTGGTCGCTTTTCGAGTTCTTCTGGGTAAAAAATGCCGAGAGCGACGAAGAGACACCGAGCGAAATAAGCGATAGACAATAGTTGGAGCAATTAGACAGACAATTATAAGTTAAGTTAGAGACAGAAAATTAGATGGGATTTAGAATCGAGACTAGAGATTAGAAAGAATGAGAGAGAATATGACTCGCACATTGAAACACGGTCCTTGGAAAAGTATAGCAGTAGTATAGCTGTGAAAGTACGAAAACACTCACCGACCAAAAAAATATCGGTTCCGAGCTAACTTACCAACAGTCGGTAAGCTACCATCAGTCGGTAAGTTACCGACTGATAGTAATAACACTAGTGTTCGCGCACTCTCACAGCCACAGTACTAATAGCAGCAGAGACCAAATAGCCTGCACATTTAAATCGAATCCAAATATCCAACTGTAGTTTGTTTTGCCTTTTCAAAATTTCTTGCTTACCGCCTTGGTGGTCTAGCATCGTCAGTATGTTCGCTCCGGTATCCTCGCTCTAAATTGGCCCACGAAACGAAAACGAAAAATCATTCAGTGATGCAAAACTGCGGAAAAAATGATAAAAAAAACCAAGACCGCACGTTTTCACCTTTTATAAATTATTATTCATTTGATGCTATTTTTCACAATTGTTTTTAACGCAGCAAATAAAATTGTAGAGGTGAAACGTAGGGTCAAGTGGAAAAATAATAAAGGGTTATAACGATACATTGGATTATAAAATAAAATAAGAAGCTCCTTGAAAGAAAATTACCACCCAGTGTTAAATTAGCAATTAAATTCGTAGAGAAATTTTTAAAACTTTTAAATTTATAACTTGACAACTTTTTTCCTAGTTAATTATCAAGGAATAATTTATTTAACTGATTGGATTTTTTTAACAACGAGTGGTACTTTTGTGAGAGGCAGCGCGATTTTGAACTTAATAATTTTTTATATGTGATAATATGTTTTATCTATAAAAATCAAAAACAAAAATTCTAGAAACGAGAAGGCTTTTCCACGATAAAATTTAAAACAAGAAATTAATTTTCTCTATATCGCATAATTTTAATCAAAAATCTAAACGTTGCACAGTGGTGCAAATATAAAATTTACTATTCAAAAAGGTTACAGCTTTCAATTTTCAACCATTTTTTGTTCTAGAATTAGAGAAAATTAAATGTTTAATAAATCTGCAAAGCGATATTTTTTAAGCTTATAATTTTAAGCCTATTTTTTATACAAAAAAATATTTGTTCTCATTTCCTAACTATTATATACATTAAATCAACTTGAATTACAATCTGAGCACACAAAGAAAGCAAATACTTAGTTTATCATGCAATTTGATTTTTATAAAAAAATGTTGTAGACTTTTTAAATGTTGTAAATTTTTTTATTTTTATACTTTTTTTAGAAAAAAAAATATTTGTCGTCTAACTCGTATAAAACTATCTTTTTAAACTCACTAATCTACAGAAAATTGTTCACACTTGACATTTTGCTTTGCTATAAATAATTTAAGTTAACAATATAGAAAATTTCTAACCTTTTTTCGCGGAAATTTTTTTTCCATCTTATATGTATCAGAAAAGTTTACTAGACTTACTAAGCTGTAGATTATTGTGTTAACATAATATTTAGCTTTGTTATGAATAATTTAAGTTAAAAAATTGAAAATTTTTATCATTTTTTCGTGGACAAAATTTTTGGTCATCTAATATGCACAGAAGTACATATTAGATTTTAGTAAGTTCTATTTGTTAACTTAAATTATTTATAACAAAAATAAATTGTAAGTGCTAAAAATTTTAGGAAGTTATTAGGATCTACTAAAATTAATCGAAAAGCTTGAGCTGAGGCAAAAAAATGTGTGGGTTTACATCAGAAAAAAATTGACAAATTTTTTTTTTGAAACTCTTAATAACTTCTGTTTTATTTTTTGATTCGATAATTCGACATTTTTTTAATCAAAAACATTGCTATTTGTCCAAAAACTATGGCGGATTTTTCACACGTACAGTTTTTGCTAGTTAAAAATTAGAAATTAAAAAAAAATTATTTTAATTTGTAATTTTTTAAAAACGTTTTTTGGATTGAGTTACGAGTACAATTTTTTGGAGTGTTGAATATGTCGAGCCTGAAATTTCTTTAGTTTAAAAGAAAAAAGCATATTATCATTTTGTTTTTTAGAAAATTTTTTTTTCGTGATTAAGGAATTTTAAAAGTTTGGGATTTTTTTGCGATTCGGAAACGTTTCAAACAGCACACAATTTTTTTTTCAAAAAATCATAAATTAAGCAAAACAATTTTGTTTTGAATCTCTCATTTTTTATTATTGTTCGCTAACAAAAGGTACGTTTAAAAAATTCGCCACAATTTGTGAAACAGTAAGACATTTTTTTTTTATATTTTCAAATAAAAAAGGAGAATAGAAGATATTAACCACATTTGTCCCACGAACTCAGACAATTCGTTTAATTTTATCATTTTCATTCCACCCAACTGAGAATTTTTTTATAACAATAAAATTGAACAATAAGCAAATTATTTGCTTTTTGCGTATGATTAGGTTGTGAATAAAGTCGATTCAGTATCTGAGGGTTAAGAGCTAGAAAAAAATATTTTTCTAGAAATTTTACTTTTTTTGTAAATTTCTTTAAAAAAAAAGCTAAAGAGCATAAAAAATTAAAAATATCGCATCCAAAGATTCTTAAGAATTTAATGCTTTTTAAATCTAAAAAAAAATTTAATCGGTCCATAATGGAAGGATATGGAACCTTTTTGAACAGTCAATTTCAGATTTGCACCACTGTGCATTTATTTTTGCTAAAGGCCATGTAAGACTTACTCGATTCCTACATTACCGACATTTTTTCGCAACAATTCACGTCAACACGAAATGAGATATCAGGTTGAAAATTTTATAAAATTAATAAATGTACTAAAAAATGTTTATATGGTCATACATTTTTGGAATTTGTAAAAAATTGAATTTTTTTGTATTCAAAAATGTAGGACCATATAAACCTTTTATTCAATTTTTCAAATTTTCAGAACGGTATTTCACTTCGTGTGGACGCAAGTTGTTGCAAAAAATGTCGGTAAGGTAGGAATTAGGCAAGTATTACATGGCCTTAAAGGCAATTTTGTTTTAATAAAAAAAAATGTCTGACCATGTAAAAGCCCTCGAAAATCGAAGATGGGAAGTGAAGAAGTGATGAATTTATGAAATAGATGAAGAAAATGATATCTAACAATTATTGCATGGTACAGACAGCTACTGCTATAACATTGCCAGTATGATACGATTTTTTTCTAGAGTTAAAGCAACACAGCTAGAAAGAAGCTTCAGGTGTGGCTACCAATGAAAAATGTGTCTGCGAGCGCGCACGCAATAGTAATTAAAATAAATTATTCTTAAGGCCATGTAATACTCATCCGATTCCTACCTTACCGACATTTGTTTTCAACAACTCACGTCTACACAAAGTGTGATATCAAGTTAAAAATTTCGGAAATGATATAAAAGACACTGAGGAATTTTTTGATGGTCCTATTTTTTTAGAATTTCAAAACAGAATTTTCAAAAATAATTTTTTATTTGTAATTCTAAAAATGTAGAACCACAGAAATGTCAATTGGTGCCTTTGATTTAATAACGTGAATTTTCAACTCTGCATCTCAATTCGTGTGGACGTGAGCTGTTCCGAAAAAATGTTGGTAAGGTAGGAATCGGGTGATTTTGACATGCCCTTAATTCTAAATTAGTCACGCCCTCCACGCAACTGAATAGACACGAAATGCACTCACAAAACTCTGAACATTACCTCAAGCAGTGTTTTTCACACAAGTGCCTTTCAAGCCTGCAAAACACCTTTCTCGAAAATTTGAAAAGATTTAAAAAGTTTTTTTTTCACGCTGGAAAAAAAAATTATTGTGCAAAAGTAGGTGGTCTTGACTATAGAGAAAGAAGTAGGCTTAGAAATTTAGTGTTTAAATTTATTTATTTTTTTTTTTAATTTGTAGTGTATTTGGTATTTGTAATTTTTTAAATTACGTTTAAGTATTAGACATTATCAAACTATTTAAGAAATCATTTTAACAAGTATGTTATTGTCTGGGTTTTTGTGTTTCAAAAAATATCATTCGTTAGTTAACATAAAAATTCTATTATATTAGATAAACATATTTTTAAAAACAATTTAAAAAGTCGGGACAAAAAATAAGAAAAATAATTGAATATTTATCTTAGATTCGTAAACTTGAAGATTCCCCCGTTTATTAAAATAAAGAAGATGCAAGTCGAAAGTAGAAAATTTATTATTTATCTCTTTATTTATTATCTGGAATTTATCATTCGAAAAGTTCTACGGCTTTAATTGTTCACCGATAAAAAAAGCTTTTTTCACAATTAAAGAACATTAAATTCTTAACAAACTTACGATGTTTTATTATCTTTATTTTTTTTAGTTTTCAGGCTATTAAAAAAAAATTACAACTTGAGCACACAAAAACTGCAAATAATTTGTGTACTGTTCAATGTTGTTGTTATAAACAATGTATAAGCAAATAAATCATTTTCATCCTTTTTACATGAAAAATATATCCATTTTTCTCGGAAATTTTTTTTCCCATCTCAGATGTATCGAAATAGATCATCAAACTTAATAGAATCCAGAAAATTGGTTACATTAAAATATTTTTTAAAAATAATTTAATTTAAGTTAACAAATAGAAAACTTTCATCTACTTTTTTCAAAAAGCAAATTATTTTTTGTCTCATATCTATTGAAATAGTTCCCCAGACTTAATTTCATCAATTTGTTAAAACTTAACATTTAGCTTTATAATAAACAATTTAAGTTAACAAATAGAACACTTTTGTCCCTTTTCGGCGGAAAATAATTCTTTTTAATATTATATTCATGAAAATAGTTTATCAGACTTAATAAACTCTAGCAAATTGTTAAAACTTAATAATTAGCTTTGTTATCAATAATTTAGGTTAACAAATAGAAAATTTTCATCCTTTCTTTCGGAAAAAATTACTCTTTGCCTAATATCTATCGAAGTAGTTTCTCAGACTTACTAAACTGTTGAAAATTGATAAAACTAAACAATATTTTTGTTAAAAATAATTTTAACTAAAGAATAAATCATTTATATATATAATTATAATATAATTTATATTCATATAAATGAAAACTGTGTTCATAAGTTGAAGATATTTTAATTATTATTTTGTTAAAAATTTTTTAATTGTTCAGATTCGGGAATTTGATTTTTTGAGAATTTTTAAATTCAGGCCTTTTTCAGTCATCTAAATTTAATGCTCTTAATTTTTTTTAGATTAATAAATCTGAAAAAGAAATGTCAAAAACGGTTAGAAAGTAAAGCTGCAGACCTTTTTGTATAATAAATTTCAGATTTGCACTACGAATAAATAAATCACTTTGTGTGTATATATATATATAAAAAATTAGATTACAATATAAAACGAAATAAATCAGATTAAATTAAATTCAAACTAATTTAATTTAAATTTAACTTCAATTAATTAAATGCAATTTGAATTATTTCAATTAAACTGAAAGCAATTTAATTTAATTAAATAATATTAATTAATTTTAATTTAAAAATTGCGTCTAAAATTGGCTGTGTGTGCTACAATTTGATGGAAAGGACACAATCCGTAGGAACATAGGCAAACATAGAGAAAGAGACAGAGGTTTTTCACAAGCTTCTGTGAGTTTTGATTGCATTAACACCAATGAAAAAAGGCGGTACGGTAGATTTTTTTTTGTACAGCGTAGCAGTAGCGGTAGCAGTAGCAGTAGCAGTAGCAGTAGCCGTAGTATAGTATAGTATTATTAGTATTTTAGTATTAGTAGTTTAGTATTAATATTAATATTAGTATTAGTAGTTTTTTTATTGTAGGTAGTAAAATACAGTAAAGCTGAAGTGAATTTAAAGCAAAAGTCGTAGTAGAATTGTAGTAAAATCTGGTAATAATTTTGGTTGTATTTTTGGTTTTTGAATTTGGTATTCAATTGTGGTAGTAAATTTAAATCGATTTTTCTGATGAGTGTCAAGTGCTGAATGTTTGTCTTCCATTTCTTTTCCTTCCAAAAATAGTTTCTATTTTCGAAAAACACATTAATATTTTTCCAAAATAAAATCTTTGATTATTTTTGTTTTTGATGTGAAGTGTACTTTGAGGAACTATAACCCCTGGGAAGGGACTAAATTCTGCCTGATTAGTCCACTAATGACCAAATTTGCCAGAATGCCCCAAATCTAGAAACTAGGGATCTGCGTTACCGACTGATGGTAATACCGACTGATGGAAATACCGTATGTCGGTAACTTGAAATCGACACGAACCACTTGAGCTGTGGAACGGACACGATCTCGGTAAGGTAAGAATCTTGCATTAAAACCGGCCTGTCTGCTGAATTGGAACACCCTTTTGAAATTTCCTAACGCATTTATTATTCGAGTAAATAATTTTTTTTTGTAAAAATTGACGATATGTGATGTATGTACGATTTTCAACCAACACCTTACCAACCAACGAAAGCAAGGACGTGTGCATTTTGATTTTACAAAGTTTCATGCTCAAAAACTTCTTACCTTGGACTAAAACCTTAATCAATTTTATTTTATTAGAATTTGGAAATAAGTGTACTAATAATTTATATACGATTTAATTTGGGCTCAATAGGAATAAAAAAACATTAAATAATTATTTCACTCAATATCAAATTTTTTATTAAGCTAACCATTTCACAAAAACAGCAATTTTTTTAGATCGAGATAGTACCATAAGATAAGTTGCCATTTGGGTTACAAAAAAATTTAATTTTTTTTTACTCAAAATTAAATCAAAGCGCATCGGTCATAAAGAGATTTTTCTCATTTTTCATGTAATTTTTAAACAGCATTAAAAAAAATTGTACACAACTTTTTTTTGGAGAAAAAATAAAAATGGGATAAAATCTAGTTATTTTGGTAAAAAAGGGTAAGAAAATATAGCAGTTATTTTTAATAAACTATAATTTTGTGTTCTATATTTTTTCAAGTCTGTTTTATCTAAATATTAAAGAAACGCGTAAAACTCAAAAATCAATAATTTTTTTATCTTATTTTTTAATTTTTCTCCAAAATGATTGACTACACAAGAGAAAGTTAAAAAAAGTACAATTTTTCTTGAAGTAAAACTTTTGTATAAAATTTTTTTAAATACCATTGGAAATTTGAAAAAAACCTGATTTTTTACCTTTATGACCGTTGTGATTGCTTTAATGTTGACCAGAACAAAATTTTTAAATTTTCATTGTCAGAAACAAAATAATTTTAAAAAATTGTTTTGAAACCTATTTATGAGTGTGCTTGGTCAAAAACGTGTCGAAAGTGCAAAAATGT
>JAUELO010000366.1:4039430-4064973 GCA_032357855.1 Amphibolips quercusostensackenii
CTTTCTTCTCGACCAACCAGCAAGTGTCTCCAAGGGAAGAAATTATCCGATTGGTTATTGAGCAACGAGCCATAAAATAGTCAGTCAGTCCGTCTTTACTGGTCGTCGATTGATCACATGTGCGAGAAAATAACTATTAAATCGATTTTAGGCTTTTTAGGCAAGAAACTTACAGATATTCGTCTCTATTATCTCAAAATAAAAACTGCCCTAAATTATAAACCGACAATTTGACTTTGTCGACGCCTAGAAATCGTAAAAATCGAAAAAAGCTAACCTAGACGCGATTTGTTAGGTTATTTGATGAGGTCACCGTGGCGTAGTCGTGTCGTCACAACAAAATAACGGAAAAATAAAAGTTCGCCAACAATCAGCGAAGAACTAAAAAAATCTATTGCATTCAGTGAAAAGACTTGCAATGGTCAGTGGTTTAGTTTCAGGCGTTTCAGAGGATAATTCCGATTTTTCAGAGTGAGTATTACAAAGGATCGTCGAATGGGAGAAAAAATTCGCTCGAAAAAAGTTCTCTATTTACAAAAGTGTCGTGTTGCCGATTTTTTTTTTCAAGTGTTGTTCTCCGATTGGTAAAAAAAGCTTAAACAAGATCAGTCGAGCTGCTCCGAAATAACAGCGGGCAATAATGATAACAGTGCTCACGCAATATGGCGATCTGGTCGCGAAAACACGTTCATTTTGCGCAGTAAAACGTATTTTATCGTTTTATCGAAGGTGCCTTTAAATTGAAAATTATCAAACCCCTTTTCCTGCCACTTGGGCAGGTAATCGGGAAAAAGTTTTCGGATATTTTTTGACCTGGGTGACGAGATCCGGAAAGAGTTGAGAGCGAGGTCTTCCTCGGGGACAAAACAGGGTTAAAAAACATGACAGGCTGTAGAACTCGGTAACAAGTGCGGGAATTGTTTTTACTTTCGGAATTTATTAGCTCTGGTGACTCCTGCCAGTTGAAATTTGTCTCACGCCTGATTTGATGCCGGTGAAAAGTGAAAATTTAGCAAGTAAAACTATTGCTTTGAGAGTGCTTCGAGTATGAAAATAGCGAGAAATATTCATTTTTGAGAGTTCAGAGGCTTATTTTAGCGTTGTGGAGAAGTTCTGTGAATTGTTTAAAAAGAGAGATGCGTCATTTTCGAAATTTCCAAGTTATTTCAATTAGATCGCAATCGGGGAGTTTGAGCTCCAAAATTTCCAATTTGAAATTCATTTTTTGAAATTTTGAACCAATCTATTCAGATTATTGCATTTTTCAATTCGAAAAAAGATTAAGACACATTTCTAAAGATCGCTAATTGCACAAACATTCTTTGAAAAATGTTTAAAGAAAAAGCAGGTATTTGATTGATTGAGGTAAACATGTCTGCCTCAATTAAGATAGTTTTTCTGATATAACTGTAAAAAAATCGATGTGAATTGCACTAATTGGACAAAACAGAACAGTAATTTCTGGTGTAAAATTGCAGAAATATAATATGTTAAATAATTTGGACAGTTTAGAGGTAACCTACAAAATGCTATTTTCCACTTTCGTGTCATTTTACGTCCAGACTAACTGGTCTTTTGTGTCTAATCATCCAGAGTGGAGTGTTATATTTTTCCTGTAAAATTTCAGTTTTTTGGTGAAATTTTTTTACGAATCTACAGAAATTCATAAGAAATCTGTAAAACTACAGAGTGACTTTATTTTGAAAAAGATTCAAAGCCGGAAGTGAAATTTACTTGGTATTTTTTACAGTGTATATTTTCGTGGAAATAACTTTAAAAAAATTCGTATTATTATGATTTTAAAAGATTTTCTGAAAATAAAGTGTCCTTCAACTCATAATTTAAAACTATTTAGTTGAAAAGCAATGAAAACTTCCATTTTATACGTGAAAATTATTTAGCGTTATGATGTAAAGTTTTCTAAGTCTTCATTAAAAAATTTTTTTTTGTTGATTAAGGCTGTTACCCTGTAATTGATAACACTTTTATTTTAGGTTTAAAATTCATGTGTTGATTAAAAATTCGACTGTTTGATTGAAATTTTAATTATTTTATTAATCGTCCAACTGTTTTGCTTGTAAGTAATGTTCTTTTTTGCAAAAATTCAACTGATTTGTTGTAACATTTGTCTTTTTGAACAGAAAATGTACTATTTTGGAATGAAAATTCATCTCTTGGATGAAAGTTAATTCTATCTGATAAGTCTATTACTATGCTTTGGTTCAGAATTAATCTTTTTTAGTAAAAAATTCTAGCATTTGCTTAAAAATTTCATTATTGTGTTAAAAATTAAAATATTTTTTTAGTTATCTTGTTTGATCGAAAATTTAACTCTTTTGTTGAACATTTGTCTTTGGTTTTAATATTTATCTTTGTAGGTTAAAAGTTCTTTTTTTTTATTGAAATATCAACTATGTGATAAAAAATTCATATTTCTTGGTTGGAACTTAACTTTTTTATTGTGCGTTTATCTGTTTGGGATTAAGGGACAATTTTTCTAAAACATGAAATTTTTCAACTTGGAAACTCAACGCTTTTGTTAATAATTCGTCTTTGTTTTGAAAATTTGTCTCGTCTTAGTTAAATTTTTGATTATTTGCTTAAAAATTTTATATTTGGTTGAAAATTCATATTCTGTTCAAAAGTCGTTGATTTGGCATACAAAAAAAGTTCTAAACCTAGTTAAACATTTTTATATTATTAATTTTTTTAAAATTTGCTGGCAATTAAGTGTCCTTTATCTTATGTAAGTACAACTTTCATTTGCAGTGTACAGGAAATAATCTAATTTACAAAATATAAAATGATTTAAATTTTCAGAAAAATTTTTCAACATTAGCAAATTTATTGGTTTATTCATCATTTTAGGGCATTCAAAATGATAGCGTGGATATATATTTTTTAACCAAAACTTCATTTTTAAACTATTCTATTTATAAAACTTGTAAAAAGTTAGTTATTTTGTTGGAAATTCAACTATCTTGTTGAAAAGTCATATTTTTTGGTTGAAAATTTAACGGTTTTGTTGATAATTCGTCTTTTTTATGAACATTTATTTATTTGGATTGAAAATTCATCTCCTTTGTTTGAAAGTTGATTCTTTTAATCTGAAAAGTCTGTCACTATGTTTTTTATTCAGAATTCGTCTCTGAGTTAAAAATTCTGGTATTTGCTCAATAACTTTAATATTTTGTTGAGAATACAAATTTTTGTTTAATAGTCATCTTTTTTGGTCGAAAATTAAACTGTTTTGTTAAGCATTCGTCTTTTTGGATGGAAAGTTCATTTCATGCAGAAAATTAATATTTTTGGTTGTAAATTTAACTGTTTTGTTGAAAATTCTTCTTTTTGGATTGGAAATACACCTTTTGTTGGATAAATCCGTTTTTTTGGTAAAAAATGTATCTTTTGTGTTTAACTTCTCCATTAAAAAGTAATTTTTTTGGATGAAGATTGAACTATTCCGTTTTTTAGTGGAAAATTATATTTTTCAATTGAAAAGTCATCTGTTTTGATGAAAAATTCAACTATTTTGTTGAAAATTCGTTTTTTTTTTTTTATAGAAAATTCATCTTTTGATAAAGTCATATTTTTGGGTTGAAAATTCAACTGTTTTGTATAAGATTCATTTTTTTATGTGAATAGAACATCCATCCTTTTGTCATGGAAATTCATCTTTTCGGTTTAAAAATAATGCCTTTTAATTTAAAAGTCTACAGTTATATTTTTGGTCCAGAACTCATCTTTTTTTTTTTTTTGTTAAAAAATTTTACTGGTTACAAATTCAACTACTTGATTAAAAATTAACTTCTTTGTTAAAAATTAATATTTTTGGCTTGAAAATTTATCTGTTTTAAAGAATATTCATCTATTTGGCTTGAAATTTAATTTCTTGACTGAAAAATCTTTCTTGATTGAAAATTAATCTTTTTGGGTTTGAGTCAAATTTTTTTTAAAACATGAGATTTTTTAGCATGAAAACTCAACTCTCTTGTTAAAAATTCGTCTACTTAGCTTGAAAATTCATCTCTTGGTTGAAAATTAATTCTTCCTAATACTGAAAAGTCTACAGTCTTATTTTTGCTGCAGAAATTATCTTTTTTTGGTTAAAAATTCTAATATTTTTTTGAAAATTTAGTGATTTTGTTGAAGCTTCGTCTTTTTGAACAGAAAATTCATATTTTGTTAAAAAGTCATCTTTTTTGGTTGAAAATTCGACTGTTTTATTGAACATTCCTCTTTTTGGATAAAAAATTCATCCTTTTCGATTAAAAATTAATTTTTTGTTAGAAAAGTTTTTTTTATAGTTGAAAGTTAATTGTTTTTGATTGTGAAGTCTACAGTTATATTTTTGGTGCAAAATTTATCTGTTTTTCGTTAAAAACTCTAATATTTTGTTGAAAGTTTAATTATTTTGTCGAAAATTCAACTATTTTGTGAAAGTTATCTATTTTGGTCGAAAATTCGACTGCTTTGTTAAAAATGCTTTTTTTTTTTGTATAAAAAATTCGTCCTCTTGTATTAAAAAAGCATTTTTTGTAGGTAAGTCATCTTTTTTGGTTGAAAGTTAATTATTTTGAATTGTAAATTATTTTCTTGAAAATGAACTTTTTTTTTTAAATTCGCCTTTTTGGCTTGATAATTTGTTTGTTTGAAATTTTGTTTCTCTCTTTACAGAAAAATATTTTTCAATTGCAAATTCATCTTGTTGGTTTGAAAATTCTTTCTTTCTGGTTAAAAATGCAACTGTTTGGTTGAAGATTAATTTATTTTGTCTGAGGATTCAAATATTTTGTTGAAAATTCGTCTTTTTTGACGAATTCAACTGTTTTTGAAAAGTCAAATATTTGGTTTGAAGTTGAACTGTTCTGTTTGAAAATTCATTTTTTTTTTGTTGAGGATTTAGGTATTCCATTTTTGAGTGCAAATTGATTTTTTGTAGTTGAAAAGTCAAATATTTGGTTCAAAGTTTATGTATTTTGTTGAAAATTCGTCTTTTTTGTCTGCACATTCTCCTTTTTTGGTAAAAAATTTTACGATAATATTTTTGGCCAAGAATTCGTCTCCTGGTTAAAGATTCTAATATTTAATAATCTTTTTTGGTTAAAGATGAAATTGTTTTGTCGAACACTCGTCTTCTTGGGTAAAAAACATTTCATGTTGGATTTAAAACTTATCTTTTTCTGGACAAGTATTTTAGTTGGAAATTCAATTTTTTTGTTGAATATTTTTCCATTTGGATAGAAAATTCTTTCTTTTGGATAGATAATTTGTCCATTTAAATATAAAATTCATCGTGTGGTGCAAAAATAAACTTTTTGGTTGAAAAATCTACAGTTATTTTTTTGGTGCAGAAATTCTACTTTTGTTGAAAAGTCGTCTTTTTAGTTTGAACATTCATCTTTGTATATTGAAAATTCAACTATTTGGTTAAAAATTTAACTTTCTTGTTGAAAATTCGTCTCTATTTCTTGAAAATTCAACTATTTGATTGTAAATGCAACTGTTTTGTTGAAAATTCACCTATTTGTTTAAAACTGGGTCTTTTTGGGTTGGAAATTCAACTATTTTGTTGAGAATGAAATATATTTTGCTTGAGGATATGGCACCTAGATTAATTTTATTTAAAAGAATTTATGTCCTATTTTCGTGAAAAATCATGAAGATCTGGTCGTAAAAACTCTTCCATTTTAGACGGTAAAACGTATTTTATCGTTTTCTCGAAGGTGCCTTTAAATTCAAAATTGCCAAACTCCTTTTCCTGACACTTGGTCAGATAATCAAGAAAAAGCTTTCGGTGATTTTTCGAAATGGGTGACGAGATCCGAATGGTTAAAAAACAATTTTAAAAAAGTAGTTAAAACACACGTTTCTAAAAATTTGCTAATTCCACAAACATCCTTCCAACAATATTCAAACAAAAAACAGATATTGTATAAATAGAGGTCAACAGTTACGACCGAATCAAAAGAAATTTTAATGGTATTCATACGCTGTACATAACAGAGCAGTAATTTGGAGTGTGAAATCACATAAACATTATGTGTAAGATAAGACAGTGTGAAAATATATTTACAAAAGTATTATTTCCAAAGAACCATAGTGGAGTTTTACATTTTTCTTGTCAAATTTCAGGATTTTTGTGAAAATTATTTACAAATCAAAATTTTTTTTTAAAAAATCCGAGAATAAGTGTGTAAAATTATCGTTTCTTATGAATTAACAAAGTAGTTCAACTTTCCAACACGTTGTAGCGAATTTCCAACGAAAAAATATGAATTCTTAACAAAAAATATAATATTTGATATTTTAAACAAGAATATATTTTTATTTTAAATTGAAAACAGTTAAATTCCACCAAAAAGAACGAATTTCCAACTAAGTAGTGGAATCTTCAACCAAAAAAAAAAAAAAGGAATTTTCGCCACAGAAGATTAATTTTCTACAAAAAAGGATGAATTCTCAACAAAATGCTTAAATTTTCGAACAATTAATTGAATTTTTAACGAAGAAGATTAATTTTCTGCAAAAAAACACGAATTTTCAAGAAATTACATAAATTTTCAACTAAATAGTTGAATTTTCAATCTGAGAATATGAATTTTCAACCAAAATTATGAAGATTTTTTAAAAAGTACTTCAATTTTTAACAAAGAGTTGAGTTTTCAACCTAAAAATATAAATGTTCATCGAAAAATATAATAGTAGATGTTTTAAAAAAATGATTTAACCATTACAAACGAATTTTTAACCAAAATCTTTAATCCTCAACTAAAACAGATTTATTTTTAACTAAATAGTTGAATTTTTAACAAAAAATTGATTTTCTACAAAAAAATACAATTTTTCAACCAAATAGTTAAATTTTCTACCAAAATGTTAAATATTCGAGCCAAAAAAAAAACGAATTTTCAAAGAACAAAAAATTAATTTTGAACCAAGCAGTATGACTTTTTCAAAAATTGTTGAATTTTCAACAAAATAATACCTTTCTAAGACGAATAATAAAATTCTTAACCAAACGAGAGGAATTTTCAACGAAAAATATAGTATCAGGCATTTAAATCAAAAAGCATCAACTTTTAACCAAGAATAATTGTATTTTCTTTTTGGGTTTTATTAATTCAGTTGGAATTTAATTGGAAATATTAAGAAATAGAGAAAAGACTGTGAAGTCTGTGATAAATAAATAGGAAGACTTGAAAAATAAGGCAAATTTTTGTAGTTTTAATTTGTTTTTTTTTTGTTTACCTATTTTCACCTTTTTTATTTATTTTTTTTTTATTTTGAGTTTTAAATTTGTGCTGTCCAAATATAATCATTGGATTTAGATTTTTGTTTGTAATTTCCAAGGATTTCCTAGTTAAGTTTGAATGTTGGACGTTAAAGAGGACTTAAAGGTCACAAAATGAAAGTTTCGGAATAAATGCAAAAACCACAGAATTGTAATAATCAGCATAATATAAAAATTACAAACTGAAAGCATTTAAAATAATTTGAGTAATTTTCAGATTTAATTTTTCAAAATTACACAATTTTAAATTAAAAGCTTTTAAACTGGATTAATTTTGAAGCACAAGGCTCGGTTCTTGCTACTTTTGACTTTTTTAAAAAAAGCTACCAATTGATTTTTTTCCGTTATTTCAAAAGTTTGCTATACTTAGTTTTAATTTGATTCATAATTAAGCTTTTAAAATTGAAATTGAAAACTATAAAAACTTGTACCACTTTAATTAAGAAATTAAAAAATGAATGATTTCTCATTAAAGCTTTTTTCTGTGAAAATTTTTTAATGAATAGCGTTTAAAATTAAACAATTTTTTATTTAGTGAATCCGTTTTCAAAGTTAAAATTTTTTAAATTGCAAGCCTTAATTTAAAAATGTTTTTTAAAAGTAAATTTTTTAAATTGCAAGCCTTAATTAAAAAATGTTTGACATTTTTAATTTTAATTTCCAATTCAATTATAATCACACTCTTTGCTCTATTTCCCCTTTTTTTAAAAAGAATTCCTGTTTTCTCCCCGTTTCCAAGAAACCCCAACTATTTTTGGTTAATAGTTCAACTAATTTGTTGAAAATTTAATTATTTTGTTGAAAATTTATCTTTTTTGGTTGAAAATTTAACTGTTTTGTTGAAAATTCGTCTTCTTGGATTGAAGTTTCATATTTTTTTCTTAAAAAATTAATTTTTCAAGAAAGTTACAAACTTTCTTGTATAAATTCGTATTTTTGTCTGGGAAGTTCAACTATTTTGTTGGAAATGCAACATTTGTAGAGAGATATTTAAAAGTATTTTAAAGGATAAAAAAATAATTTTGAACTTGAAAAGACTTCGAACAAAAAATTTAGAAGCATTTTAAGAATTTTGAAAGGCATGGTACCATATTAAGTATTCTCAAAAAGAGACGAATTTTCTACAAAAAATTAAAAAAATTTTAACCCGAAAATATGAAATTTTTCCAAAAAAGTAGTTGAATTTTCATGCAAAAAAGATGAATTCTCAACAACAAATGCAATAGTAATAGGCATTTGAATCCAAAGTTACTTTAATTTTAAATTAAAAAGCAGTTGAACTCATTACCAGCAAAAAATTTCAACAAAATAGTTGAATCCTCAACCAAAAAGTTAAATTTTCTACAAAGAAGATTAATTTCCGTCAAAACAGACATAAAGAATTTTCCGAAAAATCGTGAGAAAACTTGTTTTATTCTCGCTCATTTCAAAATGCTTAAAAAGTTTCTAAATTTTATTTAAAATCTACGTTCAGTTTCAAATAAAATTATTTTTGTATCCTTTCAAAACTTTTAAATATGTTTTAAATTTAATCGAACTTTTTGTGAAATTTTGTAATCTTGCAAATTGAAAATTTGTATTTGAAATATTTTACATTCTTATCCAAAATTTTAGGAAATTAGTTAAAATATTTGTTAATCTTTTAAAATATTTTTTTTAATTAGTTGAAAAAAATTAACTTTTGGGAATGTTTCTAGATTTTTTTATTATCTTGAAACCTTTCAAAATTTAGAAAAAACTTCAAAATTTTTATTTGAAATCTTCAACAATCTAAATTTAGTTGTAAATTTTTTTAAATATTTAACAAGTTTTAATTACTTGTAAAATTAACTAAAAATGTATAAATATCTTTTAAAATTATTCGAATTTTTTTGATATTTTTGAAAAAGTTCTACAAATTAGAAAAGAATGCTCTAAAATTTCTAGATTCTTTTTTGACAATTATTGACATTTTTTAGAATGTTTTGAAATTTTTTTGAATATTCGCTTAGTTTTTTTTCTGTTGAAATCTTTCAAAATTCTTAAAAAGCTTCCTAATTTTTTTTTAAATCTTCGGAGATCTACATTTATAATTATCTGAAATCTTCTTAAGTTTAAAATTATTTTTTTATCTTTACAAAACTTCTAAATATTGCTCAAACTTATTCGACTCTTCTAAAATTTTTTAATTTTGCAAAGTTGAATATTTTTGCTTAAAAATTGTCCATATTTTTCGAAATTTTAAGAAATCATTTGAAATTTTACAAAATCTTCTTAAAATTAATCTCTCGAAACAAAAAATCATTTGAAATTTTCTGTGTAACTTTAAGAAGAAAGTTTATTATCTTAAGACCTTCCAAAATCGTTAAAAAGCTTTAAAGTTTTATTTCAAAATCTTAAAAATCTACATTTTGTTTAAAATTTGTTGAAACCTTTTCAAATTTTAAATTATTTTTTAATCTACTAAACACTTCTAAAACTTCGAAATGTTTTGAAACATTTCAATTTTTTCCTAAAAATGTTTAAAAGCCTGTATAAATTAAAAAAATATATTCAAGGCTTAACATTTTTTTAATTTTTCGCAAGAATATTATTGTCGGAACCGGTTTTTTTGTTTTGTTACCGGATTTACTAAATTGATGGTGCAGAAAATTCTTAATCTTGATTAATAGATAAACACATATAACCTTACTTAATATTGTGACAGAGTTATGAGTAGAGTCCTTTGGCAATTAAAAAAAGTTTTGGTCAAAAAGTTAAGAGCAGAATTGTTGCCTTTATTATTGAAGAATAATTTACAATTTAAATCTTCTCTTTCAGAAATAAATTTTTAAAATTAAAATTCTTCATTTGGAGATTGCGATTTTAAAAAAATCCGGAAAACTGAAAAGAATGAATTGAAAACAGCCACTTAACATCGATTTTATCAGATAGGGTAGGGATTGTGATGCCTCAATTCTTGATCGACTCTTGGAAATTTCTGGGTCAGAAAGAGTTTTTAATTGTACACAGACGTTTTAGATGGATTTTCAGTGATCTCGCACCCAGCGTGACATAAAAATAAAAAAAAATGGTCTGGCGGATTTAAAAAAATGAAAATTTTTGTTGTTTTCAGAAGCTCCCTTATGTAGTAGACGAAGGAAGGTGAGGAGAGAGAGACTCTGGTTAATCTCGTAAGAAGAAGAAGCTAAGAAGAGTGTGTGATGAGTGGCACTTTTCGAGGAAGAGGCTTCGGACAGAGAAGCAATCGTCCGCAAAATCCTCACGGCGGTTTTTCCGGGCAGCATTCAAACTTCAATCAAAATCGAAGGTCAACAGCAAACCAGAATTTCAACCAGGGCCAAAACTTCAACCAGAATCGTCGACAGGATGGTCGGCGGTCATCTGGTGGGCAGGATTGGCGAGATAATTCCGCACAGAGTCCTGGAAGATTTAACAGGCATTCCGGGAACGGTCCCCAATTTCAAGGGCACAATCAGAGTCACAATCAAGGACACAATCAAGGACATAATCAAGGACACAATCAGGGACACCAGAGACATTATTACAGGTATGTTGCGTTTCAGCTGACCTGACCTTTGTCAGGGTGTCTACTCACCAGGAAAACCTGCAATTTTCAGGAAATTTTATTAAAAAATTGTGACAGAAAATTAAATAACAATGTTTTTTCAGTTGTAAAAGTAGCTTGTATTGCTGAATTTAACTATTTAGTTGAGAATTATTTCTTTTTTTTTTTCAAATTAAGTTTCCAAACTAAAAAATTTAACTGTTTTCTTTTTGATTGAAAATTCATCCCTTTTGGTAGAAAATTAATTTTTTCGCTTGAAAATTCAACGGTTTGGTTGACATTTGTCTTCTCTCTTGACTGAAAAAACTTTTTTAGTTGAAAATTTCCCTTTTTGGTTGTAAATTTAACTCTTTTGTTAAAAATTAATTTTCTTCTGGAAAATTATTTTTTTTTAGTTAAAAATTTATTTTTTCAACTGAAAATTTAACTGTGAAATTTTTGGTTGAAAATGTAACTAATTGGTTGAAATTTAAACCTATTTGTTAAAAATTAATTTTTTTGTTTTGTTTGAAGTTTCACAATTTTTTATTCAAATTCATCTCTGTTTGAAAATTGAACTATTTTGTTGAAAATTCGTTTTTTTTTCTTGAAAACTAACTATTTTATTAAAAAATTAAATAACTACCTAGTTGAAAGCTGAGCTTATTTGTTAAAAATTATTTTTTTTTTGTTCTGTTTGAAGTTTCACAATTTTAATTGAAAATTCACCTCTTTGCTTGAGAATTTAACTGTTTTCTTGAAAATTCTTTTTTTTTCTTGAAAATTAACTATTTTATTGAAAATTAGTTTTTTTTTAGTTGAAAAATTATTTTTCCAATTGAAAATTGAAATATATTTGAATTTTCCATCATTTTAATTGAAAATTGATCTCTGGTTGAAAATTAATTTTTTCAACTGAAAATTAAAGTGCACTTGTTGGTTGAAAATTCAACTACTTGGTTGAAAGGTAAACTTTTTTGTTAAACATTAATGTTATTTTGTTTGCAGTGTCACAATTTAAATTGAAAATTCATCTTTTTGGTGAAAATTTAACCACTTTGTTAAAAATTCGTTTTTTTTTCTTGAAAATAAACTATTTCATTAAAAATTTGTTTTTTTTTTACTTAACAATTCAAATACTTGGTTGAAAGTTAAATTTATTCGTAAAAAATTATTTTTATTTTGTCACAATGTTAATTGAAAATTCATCTCTTTGGTTGAAACTTTAACTATCTTGTTGAAAATTTTTTTTTTTTCTTAAAAATTAACTATTTTATTGAAAACTATTTTTTTTTTTAAGTTGAATTTTTTTTTTTGTAACAGAAAATTTAACTAATCTAGTTGAATATTCCATCATTTTAGTTGAAAATTGATCTATGGTTGAAAATTGATTTTTTTCAACTAAAAATTTAACTGCAATTTTTTGTTAAAAATTCAACTACTTGGTTGAAAATTAAACTTTTTTTGTCAAAAATTAATGTTTTAATTTTGTTTGCAGTGTCACAATTTTAATTGAAAATTCATCTCTGGTTGAAAATTCGTTTTTTTTTCTTGAAAATCAACTATTTTATTGAAAATTCAGTTTTTAGTTGAAAATTAACTATTTTATTAGAAATTCGTTTTTTAGTTAAAAATTTATTTTTTCAGCTGAAAATTTAACTAATCTAGTTGAATATTCCATCATTTTATTTGAAAATTAATCAGTTGAACTGAAAATTGAACTGTGCAATTTTTAGTTGAAAGTTAAAAGTGTTAAAAATTAATTTTTTTGTTTTGTTCATGGTTTAACAATTTCAATTAAAAATTCATCTCTGGTTGAAAATTTAACTATTTTGTTGAAAATTCGTTTTTTTTTCTTCAAAATAAACTATTTTGGTGAAATTATGCTTTTTTTAGTTGAAAATACATTTTTTTTAAATTATTTTTTTTTACCGAAAAGTAAAATATGACAGTTGAAAATGAACTATTTTGTTGAAAATATGCTTTTTTTAGTTGTAAATTAATTTTGTAAACTGAAAATTTAACTTATCTAGTTAAACGTTCTATCATTTTAGTTTAAAATTCATCTGTTTGATTAAAAACTAATTTTTTATAGCTGAAAATTTTAGTATTCAAACTTTGGTTAAAAATTCATCTTTTTCAGTTGAATATTCATCTTTTTGATGGAAAATTAAACTATTTTAGTAAAAAATTCATGTTTTTTGTGTAAAAACGCAACTGTTTTGTTGAAAATGATCAGTTTTGGTTAAAGGTTAAACTATTTTTTTCGAAAAATGGTCTGTTTTAGTTGAATTTCACTTTTTTTTTCAAATTTAAATAAGAATATTTTTTTGATGAAATGTCAAATACCACATTTTTTGTTGAGAATTCATGTTTTTCATTCAAATTCAACTACTTGGTTTGAAAAACGATCTCCTTTGTGAGAAGTCCACTTTTTTGTTCAAGATTCATTAATTGAGTCAAAAATTTATCCTTTTGTTGAAAATTCATCTCTTTTGTTGAAAGTTTAACCATTTTCTTGAAAATTCATCCTTTTTGGTAGAAAATTAATGTTCTTAGTTGAAAATTATTCTTTTTGCTTGAAATTCATTTCTTTGGTAGAAATTTTTCTTCCTCCATTTTTCCTTGAGAGTTTATCTTTTTGGTAAAAAATTATACTATTTGATTTGAAGTTAAACTGTCTTGTTGAAAATTCTTTTTTTTTTTCAATTAATTTTTTAAACTGAAAATTTAACTCCCATTTGAAAATTAATTATTTGTTGAAAATTCGTTCCATTAGTTAAAAAATTTTTTTTAACTAAAAATTTAACTAATACTGTTAAGTATTCAATTATTTTAGTTTGAAGTTCATCTCTTTGTTAGAAAATTAATTTTTTCATGTGAAAATTTAACTATTCAATTTTTGGTTGAAAATTTCATTATTTTAGTACATAATTAATGTTTGTTTGGTTAAAAATTCATCTGTTTTGTTAAAAAATCATTGCTTTGAATGGAAAATCTGTCCTCTTGGATTAAAAATTTATTTTTTTCAAGAAAAGGCATCTTTTATAGTTAAAAATGAATTATTTTTTATTAAAATGTCTGCTATCATATTTTTGGTCCAGAATTTATCTCTTGGATCAAAATTCTACTTTTTGGTGGAAAATTCGATTGTTTTGTTGAAAATTCAAAGTTTTGGTAAAAAGTCAAATTTTTTTATTTGAAAATTTAACTGATTTGTCGAAAATTCATTTTTTTAAATAGAAAATTTGTCCTTTTGGATTGAAACTTCATATGTTGGTAGGTAAGTCATCTTTTTCGGTTAAAAATTCGTCTATATAGTTGAAATTTTAATTGTTTTGTTAAAAATTCTACTGTTTTGTTGAAAATTCAGCAATTTTGTCAAAAATTCATCGTTTTGGTCGAAAATTTAACAGTTTTGTTGAAAATTAACATTATTCAATAGAAAATCCGTCTTTTTGTTGAAAATTCAACTATTTTGGTTGAAGTTAATCTTTTTTTTTTGTTTTTGAAAAGTCGATTATTTTATAGTTGAAGATTGATCTTCTCAAGTTTTTTTGTTGACAGTCTTTTGCTCGAAAGTTTAACTATTTAGTTTTGAATGCAACTGTTTGGTTGAAAATAATCTTTTTTCTATTCATTCATCTTTTTAAGTTTAAAAGTGAAATGTTTTCTAAAATATTTGACTTTTTGACTGTGAAGTCTGCAATCACTTCTATAATATTTCACATTATATATTCTACCTTGGAGTTATAAAATGTGTAATTCTTTTTAAAGTTCATATAATAAATTAATAATTATTGCAGAATAATTATTATAAGCGCTTGAAAGTTACCCGAGAAAAATGTAAATTTTAACCGGAAATACCGGGAAATAGTTTGCAATTTTTTTAAAAAAGTTTGAGTGGCCACCCTGCAATGATCACTTCTAAAAATTCTAGAAACTTTTTTTATTATTCGAATCTCCTTTTGATATATTTAAAGTTTCGACGGTATTTAATTTGTTTCGTTTTTTCATTCATTGGGACAAAATGGTTTATGAAGAGAACTGAAATTATTATTATCATGACAGATCGACACAATAATCATTTTTATCTGATTTTAGGATTATTTAAAATTAGATGTAGTGTTGGTGCAGTTCCTTAAAAAAGGGAACTAATTACAAGGACAGTTACGTCCTGAAAATAGTAACTTTTATTGTTACATTTCCAGTCACTGATTCGTGTAATTTGAAGTTCCTGCAAAGTTCCTTTTTTATATACGGAAGCTTATGTTACAAATGTAAAATATTATCAGAATTTCCAAAAAATAAAACAGCGCTGTCATTTTAACTGTTCACAATTGAAGAATTTGCAATTGCAAATCTATAAAATTGAACAATTTCAATTTTAAATCTTTGAAATTGAATTATTCCAACAACAAAAAGTGTTCAAAACTGCATCATTTTCTATTATAAACACTAAGTATTCAAGAGTTTTTAATTGCAAATATTCCAAATTAAATACCTCTGAAATATGATACTTGATAATTAAATAATTTGGAATTCTATATTTTAAAAATTGAAGAATTTTCAATTGTAACTTTTAAAAATGGCCTTTAAAAATAATTCACACATCTTCACAATTCAAGAATTTTTATTTTGAAACATTTAAAATTAAAAATTATGCAGATTTTAACTTTTACATTTACAGTTAACAATGCAATAAATAATTGAGAACTTGGCTTTTGATTTTCGAAATCATGAAAATTTACTAATTTTTATTTATGCATCTTTAAAGTTAAAGAGTTTTAAGAATTTTGAAAATTGAAGAATTACAAATCGTTAAAATGGAACATTTTTTAACTGTAAATATTCAAAATTAAACTGCCCTAAAAAGCGTTTAAAAATAAATTCATTTGAAATATAAGTCTTAAAAATTGAATAATTTAATAGTTTCAAAATTAAAGAATTTTGTGGTTTCAAAATTTATAGAATTTTCCACTTTAACTCTTAAAAATGGTAGAACTTTAAATTTTAAATCTTTAAAATTCAAGTATTTTTAATTTTGAAAACTTACCATTAAAATTTATGTAAGTTTTGGGTTTACAATGATTAAAAATGCTGTCTTTTGGGCGATTGATTTATATTCTACATTTCTTTAATTTGGATGGTCTAGAATTTAAAACTAAACTTTCGATCTTCAAAATTTAAGAATTTTCAGTTATACATCTTTGAAATGTAAGAGTTTTTACTTTTAACTCTTCAAAATTGTATACTTCTGAGTTATAAATCTTTCAAATTCAATAGTTCTTAATTCGGAACTTCTACAAGTGGAAAAATCTACTATTTTATTTTTGGTTCAGAATTCATCTTTTTTGGTTGAAAGATCTCCTAATTGGTTGAAAGTTTAATTATTTTGGTGAAAATTCAACTATTTTGTTAAAAAGTAATTTTTATGGTACAAATTTTAACTTTTTGTTGAACATTCGTCTTTTTTTATAGAAAATTTTTTTGTTTGGATTGAAAAGTCATCTTTTTTTGGTTGAAAGTTCATTATTTTTAAATAAAAAGTCTACCATTTATATTATCAGTGAAGACATTATTTTTTCGGTGATAAATTCTACTGTTTGGTTAAAATTTCAATTGTTTTGTTAAAAAGTCGTTTTCCTGGTCAAAATTTAACTTTTTTTGTTGACCATTAGTCTTTTTTGATAGAAAATTTGTTCTTTTGGATTAGAAAGTCATTTTTTTGGTTGAAAGTTAATTACTTATAATTGAAAAATCTTCTTTTATTTTATTGATTGAGAATGAATCGTTTTGGTTACAAATTCTACTATTTAGTTTAAATTTTTATTGTTTTGTTAAAAATGGTACTCTTTTGGTGAAAAATCATCGTTTTGGACGAAAATTAAAATATTTTGGATAGAAAATTCGTCTTTTTGGATTGATAATTAATCTTTTTCTACAGAAATCATTTTTTGATTTAAAATTTCTGCCTTCTAAAAAGTTGGTATTTGGACATCAAAATTCAACTATTTTGCATAGAAAATTCGTCTTATTTGGATTAACAATTCTTTTTTTTTAGAAAAGTTATTTTTTGGTTAAAGATTCAACTGTCTTCTAAAAAATTCGCCTTTTGGATTGAAAATTCAACTATATTTGATTAAAAAGTCCACTTTTTTCGAAAGTTTCTCTCGTTTGCTCAAAAGGACAACTTTCAGTTCATTTCAATTTTTTATTAAGAATTAAAATATTTTTTCGTTTAAACTTTAATTATTTTGTGGAAAATTCGTTTTTTTGTTGTTGAAAATAACTTTTTTAACGCAATTTTGTTTTATTCATCTGTAAATTGAACTGCACCAGTTAAATTTAAATAATTTTAGTTAAAAATTCGTCTCTTCGGTTAAAAATTAATTTTTTCAACTGAAAATTTAACTATTCAATTTCTGGTAAAAAATTTTCTTCTTTAGTTGTAAATTCATCTGTTTTGTTGAAAACTGTTTTGTTGTTGTTGAAATATTAATTATTTAATTTTTCGTTGAGTGTCCATCTTTTTGGTGAAAATTCAACTTTTAAGGTTGAAAATTCCACTGTTTTGGTTGAACTTTTAATATTTTTAATTTTTGAATTCGACTGTTTGGTTAAAAATTCATTTTTTTACGTATAAAATTACAGTCTTCGGTTAAAAAATCAACTAATTTGTTGAACATTTGTCTCTTTGGACAAAAATTTATCGTTTTGGTTTGAAAATGGAACTATATTTCATTAAAAAGTTCACTTTTTGTTTGAAAGTTCCTCTCTTTTGCTTGAAAGTTCAACTTTTAGTTTAGTTCAATTAATTAAAAATTAAAATATTTTAAAGTATAAAAATTAATTATTTTGTAGATAATTATTATAATTTTTGTTTGAAAATGAATTTTTTGAACTGACAATTTAACTCATCCAGTTGAATTTCAATAATTTTGGTTGAAAATTCATCTCTTTGGTAGAAAATAATTTTTTTAACTGCAAATTTAATTATTTAATTTTTGGTAGAAAATGTTTCTTCTTTAGTTAAAAATTTATCTTTTTGGTTGAAAATTTGTTGTTTTTTTTTCGCTGCAATATGAATTATTTAATTTTTCGTTGAGAGTTCATCTTTTTGTTGAAAATTCAACTTTTAGTGTTAAAAATTGAACTGTTTTGGTTGAACTTGAATATTTTTTGTTCCAAACTCGACTAATTGGTTAAAAATTCATTTTTACTTGGAAAATTCCTGTATTTTGTTAAAAAATCCACTATTTTTTCAGAAACTCATACATTTTGGTTGAGAATTTAACCGTTTTCGTCTACTTGAATGAAAATTCGTCTTTTTGGCTTGAAAATTAAACTAGATTTGATTAAAAAGTCCACTTTTTCTTTGAAAGTTCTTCTCTTTTGCTTGACAGTGCAACTTTTAGTTCAGTTCAGTTTTTAATTGAAAGTTTAATTTTTTTTTCATTTAAAATTTAATTATTTTTAGAAAATTCTTTTTTTTTATTGAAAATTTATTTTTTTTTAAAGTAAATTTTTTGTAATCAACTAAAAATTTAACTACTAATCTAGTTCAAAATGAACTGTTTTGTTGAAAATTTTTTCTTTTTTGTTAAAAATTCTTTTTTTTTTAACTGAAAATTTAAATAATCCAGTTGAATTTCAATAATTTTAGTTGAAAATTCATCTCTTTGGTTGAAAATTAATTTTTGCAACTGAAAATTTAACTATTCAATTTTTGGTAGAAAAATTCATCTTTTTGGTTGAAAATTCGTTTTTTTTTTGCTGAAATATCAATTATTTAATTTTTAGTTGAATGTTCATCTTTTTGTTGAAAAATCAACTTTTAGTGTTGAAAATTTAACTGTTTTGGTTGAACTTGAATATTTTTTGTTTAAAAATTCGACAAATTGGTTTAAAATTCATTTTTACGTAGAAAATTCCGGTATTTGGTTAAAAATTCAACTATTTTTTAAAAAATTCATTCAATTTGATTGAAAATTTAACTGTTTTCTCAAACATTCATCTATTGGGATACGAATTCGGCTTTTTGGCTTGAAAATTCAACTATGTTTGATTAAAAAGTTCACTTTTAGTTTGAAAGTTTCTCTTTTTTGCTTGAAATTTAAACGTTCAGTTCAGTTTTTAATTAAAAATTAAAATATTTTTTCGTATAAAATTTAATTATTTTGTGGAAATTTCGTTTTTTTTTGTTGAAAATAAATTTTTAACGTAATTTTTTTTTAACTGGAAATTAAACTACTTTAGTTGAAAATTTAACTAATCCAGTTGAATTTTAATAAATTTAGTTGAAAATTTATCTCTTTGGTAGAAAGTAAATTTTTTCAACTGAAAATTTAACTATTCAATTTTGGTAGAAAATTTGTCTTCTTTAGTTGAAAATTGATCTTTTGTTGAATATTTGTTTTTTGCTGAAATATCAATTATTTAATTTTTTCATTGAGAGTTCATATTTTTGTCTAAAATTAATTTTTTGTTTTAAAAATTCGACTTTTTGGTTGAAACTTCTTTTTTTACTTAGAAAATTTCAGCATTTGGTTGAAAATTCTACTATTTTGTTAAAAACTCATCCATTTTGGTTGAAAATTCAACTGTTTTGTGGAACATTGGTCTATTTGGACAAAAATTCGTCTTTTTGGTTTTAAAATTCACCTTTTTTTGTTTAGTATTAAACTGTCTCTTCTAAAAGATTCGATTTTTTCGTCGAAAATGCAACTGTTTTTGTTGAATTTAAATCTTTTTTGTTTTAAAATTCGTTCCTTTGTTTGAAAATTAAACTTTTTTGTTGAAAATTATAATTATAGTTATTTGTAATTATTTTATTGAAAATTAAAATTGAATTAGCTTAAAATTCGATAACTCATTCCAATTTCAACCAATTCTAATATAAAAAAAGCTCATTTACACACGAAATTGAACTCGCTTTGATAATATCAACAGAAAAAAAATTATTGTATTAAAAAAATGTCAATAAATTGTTCTTAAAGTTGAAAAAATGAGAAACTTTAAAATATTTCTAAATGCAGCGTCGTCATTTTTCACCATGATAAAAAGAACAATCACCAAAAACGGGTTTTTGACAATAACATCAGATTTTGGGGGTGAGGAATTTCGCATAACACTTTTTTTTTAGTTCCACTAGACCTACAATTTCTACTATATTTCGTTGAAAGTATTTCCTAACTGTAGAAAAAGGTAGCTGGAAGAATGTATTTTTTTCGTCCTGGAAAACCTGGACAAGTCCTGGATTTTTTTTATGAAACGCTAGACACCCTGATTCGATTTTTTAGGTATTTTTTATGCAATAAATACATTTTCACAAATATGTTGGTTATCTAGTTCTGTACTGCCACTATTCAATATTTATCTTTCATGGTTGAAAATGAACGTTTTTTGTTGCAGCAACGGACCTGGTGGTGGATATCACGACAGGGGAAGAGGAGGATTCCATTCTGGAAGATTTTCTGGAAGATCAGGCGGTAGAGACTCTGACCGGGGGGATTCAATCAGGGAAAGAGAGAGACACAGATATTCGAGGGACGAGAAGCGAAACTTTTTCGACGACTTTCAGGAACCTCTTCTGGGTTCGGAGGAGGAGAGACAACAGAAAATATCGAAGACGGTGGATAAATTGAAGCAGACTCTCTCGTCCTTCACCGAGGAGGACAGCATCAATTTTTGGGAGGATAATTTCTCACCACCTTCTCCAGGATCAGAAGATCCCTCGACCTCGAACTCGAGAAAGGGAATCCCGGAACTCAAACACGGACCTCCCGAGTTGGACTTGAGTTTTAATGATTTTAAAGTCATTGGACGAGTGGATACTTTGGAAACTTCAAAAAGTGAATCTGGCGGAGTGGAGAACGAAGAGGGAAATACTGGTAAAGAAAATTTAATTATTTATTTTAATGATCACTTTTAAGTCACACTTTTTTATATGAAAATATCACTTTAGTCACTTTTCTTGCAATGAATTAAAACAGAGAATCAAATCAATCAGTGGCATATTTTAGATTTTTTAAAATGTTTTTTTTTGTATTCATTTTAATCTATTTGGAATTCACCAAAAAATTTTAGTCATTTATTCTGAATTATTTTAAATTCTTTCCAATTCTCTTCAATCCTACTGAAATCAGTTAAATGTTTTGGATTCTTTCAATTGTTTTCAATTCATTTTAATTCATTTGGAATTCACCCAGAATTCTTATTAATTTATCCTGAATTATTTTTAATTCTTTGCAGTTCTCAAGAATGTTGTCAAGTTCTTCTAAATTCGATCTAATATTACTGAAATTAATGGAATTTTCTTCAAATTGTTCTGAATTCCTTTAGAATTCACCCGGAATTCTTCATTAATTTATCCTGAATTATTTTTAATTCTTTACAATTCTCTCCAACGTTACCGAAATTATGAAATATTTTGGATTATTTCAATTATTTTCAATTCATTTTAATTCATTTGGAATTTACCCAGAATTCTTATTAATTTATCCTGAATTATTTTTGATTCTTTGCAGTTCTTTAGAATGTTAGTAAATTCTTCTAAATTCACTCTAATTTTACTGAAATCAATTAGCTATTTTGTATTTTTCAAGTTTTTTCCAATTCGTTTAGAATTCACCTGGAATTCTTATTAATTGATCTGAATTATTTTTAATCCATTACAATTCTCTCCAATGTTACTGAAATTATGGAATATTTTGGATTTTTTCAATTGTTTTCAATTCATTTCAATTCATTTGAAATGCGCCCAGAATTCTTATTCATTTATCCTGAATTCTTTTTAATTCTTTCCATTTCACTCCAATGTTACTGAAATTAAGGGAATATTTCGATTATTTCAATTATTTTCAATTCATTTTAATTCATTTGAAATTCACCCAAAATTCTCATTAATTTATCCTGAATTATTTTAAATTCTTCCCATTTCACTCCAATGTTACTGAAATTAAGGGAATATTTTGGATTTTTTCAATTGTTTTCAATTCATTTTAATTCATTTGGAATTCACCCAGAATTCTTATTTATTTATCCTGAATTCTTTTAAATTCTTTGAAAATTTCTTCATTCTTTTCAATTTGGAAGTCACGCTGAATTTTTCTTAAATAATCTGGAATTTTTTTTAATTCTTTCAGCTCTCTTGATTTTTGAAATCCATTTGGAATTCACCCTGAATTCTTCATTTATCTTAAATCCTTCTGATGTTCTTATAATTTACTTGATTTTTAAAAATACCTTTCGAATTTTTTCTGAATTCTTATTTATTTCTTCTGAATCCTTTGAAATTCTTTTCAATTTTATTGAAATCAATGGGATGTTTTAGATTCTTTCAGTTGTCTTCAATTCATTTTAATTCATTTGGAATCCACCCAGAATTCTTATTAATCTATCCTGAATTTTTTTCAATTCTTTGCAATTGTCTTTAATGTTGTTAAATTCTCGTCGATTTGTTCCAGTTTTACTGAAATCAGTGGGATATTTTGGATTTTTTTTCAAGTTGTTTTCAATTCGTTTAGAATTCACCCGGAATTTTTATTAATTTATCCTGAATTCTTTTAAATTATATGCAACTCTCCCTAATGTTACTGATATTAATGAAATATTTTGGATTTTTAAAATTGTTTTTAATTTATCTCAATTCATTTAGAACTCTCATTGAATTCTGCGTATCCTGAATTCTTTTAAATTCTTTGCAATGATCTTGAATTTAAAAAAATGTTTAATTCGCACCACTTTACTTCAATTAATTCTTATCAACTTATCCTAAATTCTTTTTAATCAATTTTAGTTATCTTAACTTTTTTAAATTCTTCTGAATTCTTCTAAATTCACTCTGATTTTACTGAAATCAATAGAATGTTTTGGATTTGAACATTTCTTTGACTTCATTTGGATCCTGAATTCTTTAAAATTGTAATGATTCTTCTTTCATTCTTCCTGAATTCACTTCAATTTTGTTGAAATCAACGGAATATTTTTTTTCTCAAATTTGAATTCATGTAGTATTGACGCTGAATTTTTAGTAATTTATCCTGAATTATTTTAAAAACTTCGAAATCCACTTGAATTTTTTTAATTCTTTTAAATTCAGTCGAAATTTGCCCAGGATTCTTATGAATTTATCCTAAATTCTTTGGGATTCTCCTGAATTTTTTTTCAATTTTTAAAAATTTATTTGCAGTTTACACTGAATTCTTCTTAATTCTGAATTCTTCTTCATTTATCCGCAATTTTTTTGAATTCTTTCAACTCTCTTGGTTTCTTTGAATTCATTTGAAATTTATCCTGAATTCTTAGTAATTGATCCTGAATTCTTTAAAGTTCTTTGAAAATCACTTCAATTTTTTTAATTCATTTGTAATTCACTCTAAATTCTTAATTTATTCTGAATTCTTAATTTATTCTGAATTCTTTTAATATTCTTAGAACTCTCTTGAATTTTTTCAATTCATTTGAAATTCATCCTTATTTCTTCTAAATTTATTCTGAATTCTTTTAATATTCTTAGAATTCGTTGGATTAAAAAAAAAGATTATTTGGAATTCTGTCTTAAATTCTTGTTAATTTATCCTGAATTTTTTGATTCTTCGGAATTCTCTTGATTTTTTTCAATTTACTTGAAATCCATCCTGAATTCTTATTAATTTATCCTCAATTCTTTTAAATTCTTTGTGATTCTCTTGATTTTTTTAAGTTTTTGAAATTCACCCTGACTAAGTCAGATGAAAAATAAACTCGAAATTTCAAATAACTTTTATTTTATTAATGATTTTGACCTAATTTAATTGGAATTGATTCAGTTTGTTTATTGGTCCATTTGATTGAAAGAAATTGAAGAAAAAATTGTCAAATAATTTTGTTTCTTTTTGAATTTTATTCAAAATTTTGCTACTCTCGCTCAGAAAAAATTGCTTCTGCACTACAACTGCATAAAGTTATGGTGCGAGTGTCTAATAGTCACAAAATTATTTGAAAGATTAACATTAACCATTTTTGTACCAAAATATTGAAATTTGAGGTTTTTTTCAGATTTGAATTCATCATAATCGCCTCAGCGGCTAAAAATGTCCCTATAAATAATATATACTTGATACTTGGTCAGATATAACAATGAAAATCTTTATAAACAAATAAGATAGACAAGTTCAAAATTGGTGCAATTTCCCATAAAAAATGTTTTTTTTTTTACATTAAAATAGCGTGAGACTATATTGAAGGTGTTAGTCACAAATGTATATAAAAAAATGTTTATAAACACTTCATCATCGTTATAATTATAAAATATTAAAGGAATTAGTATCCGAGTTAAAATATCTCACCAGTATAAATTGCCTGATAAAACTAGAATTGGTCAATTCTGTTATACAACCTAATTATATTTTATAAATGTTTTTGATAATATATTTTAAGTAAAAAATTTCCTTTCAATTTCGCATTTGTTTATCTTATTTGTTTACAACCATGTACATTGTTCTATTTTATCAAATAATATTATCAAGGCTATCGTTTTTAAAAATATTCTGAGCTATTCAGATGATAGAGGAAAATGAAAACCCGGAAAACGGAAATGAAAAAAATTTCAACGAAATTTGTTTATGACAATGATTATTGCTATTTTTTAATTTATCGTAATGTCGTTCCAATATCAACAAAAGTAGTTTTAGAAATAGGAATTTTTTACCGTGAATAACACAATTTGTCAATTTTTTAAATTGAATTTGTAACAATTACGTTTTTATCATGCCAAGTCATTTAAGGTAGCTATTAATCTAACTGATTTCTTAAAGCACGATAAACCTGCTTATTATGTAAGTTTCTAGATTGTAGAGTCAGCAGTATTAAAGTATTACACAAATTTACCTCTTTACTAGATAAAACCGTAGATAAAGACTTTGTTCCAAAAATGGCTTCAAAATTGATTATGATTTTTTTAATTATGTGAATGAATATTGTTCATATTACGTTTATTTATTTTATTGTCGATAATTCTAGTCTTCTAACACACCGCCTAATTCCTTAAGGTCTTATCGCTTTTGTAATCCAATACTTTTTGATTAGTGAATAATAAAAATGGGAGGAAGGAAATGGAAGGAGATGGAATGAAAGGAAATTGATTGATCAATCAACCTATTTCCATTTTCTCACATGGCTTAGAATCTATACATAAATGCAGTTTCTCGACAGAGAATAATCAAAATTGTATTCATTGCTAATCATTTCAGAAGACTTTCAATTCAAAGTTGTACAATTTGGAAGAGTTAGAATTGAAAATTCTTCAGTTTTGTAAATGTCGAATTGCAAATTATTCACTTTTTCAGATTTATATAATAAAGGTATATAATTTACTTTTTTTAATAGGTCAATTTTTTATTGATAATTTTTTAAATTATAAACTCTACAATTTAAAAGATTTACAATTTAAATTTTTATCATTTTAAAGAGTTACAATTGAAAATTCTTTAATTTCAACGATCTGCAATCTAAAATTCCTGAATTTTTTTATATTTCTATTGAAGTTTTATTTAATTTGTAATTGTTGTAGTTTAGACTGATGTAATTTTAAAGTTTTTTTTTTAATAGTTCAATTTTGAAGATTTACAACAGAAAATTCTTTGAGAATATAAAATAGCAAATCATCCAATTTTCACGATTTATATTTTAAGCTTATGTAATTTTGAACTTTTTAAAGAATAGTTCAATTTTGAAGATTT
>JAUELO010000366.1:4065843-4075918 GCA_032357855.1 Amphibolips quercusostensackenii
TATGATGATTTTGAAAATCAGAAGTCAAGTTTTCAATTCTAAGTCTTTCAGATTGAAGAAATTTCTAATGTAAATCATAAATATTACAGAACTTTTAATTGTAAAACTTAAAACTTGTATAATTTGTTATTGATAATTTTTTAAATTAAAAAGTCTTCAATTTTAAAGGCTTACAATTAAAATTTTTACCATTTTAAAGAGTTACAATCGAAAATTCTTCAATTTTAACGATCTGCAATCTAAAATTCTCCAATTTTAAAGATTTGCAGTTTAAAATTCTTCAATTTGTATCATTCACAATTGAAGATTCATTAAATTAGAATGTTTATAATTTAGACTAATGCAATTAAAAAAATTTCTTTTTAATTCAATTTTGAAGATTTACAATAGAAAATTCTTAAATTTGAAAAATATAAAATAATAAATTATTCAATTTACAAGATTTATATTTTAAACCTATTTCATTTTGAACTTTTTTAGGAATGTTTCAATTTTCAAGATGTATTGTTGCAAATGCTTCTACCTTAATGATTTACAATTTGAAATTCTTCAATTTTCAAGATTTGCAATCGAATTTTTTTAATTTATACGGTTTTTAATTCAATATCTTCAATTTTTAAGATTTACAATTGAAAACTTGTAAACTTTAAACATGTATAAATATAAATTCTTAATTTTTGATGATTTTCAAAATCATAAGTTAAGTTTTAAATTCTAAATCTTTCAGATTGAATACATTTGAAATGTAATTAATCCAGATTACAGAATTTTCATTTTAAAATATACAACTTGCATCATTTTATGTTGTAAATTTTCAAAATCTATTCATTTTTTATGATTTGCAGTTTTAAAGTCTTCAATTCTTAAAATTTATGATAAAAAAACTCTTAAATGTGAAAGATTTACAATTGAAAGTTCTATAACTTACAATTGTAACAGTTGAAAACGCTTAAATTTCAAGGACAAGAATAAAAATTCTTAAATCTTGATGAATTTGAAAATCAATAGTCAAGTTTTCAATTTTAAATCTTTCAGATTGAAGAAAGTTCGAATTAAAATCATAAAAATTACAGAATTTTGATTTGTAAAGCTTAAAACTTTTGCATAGTTTTTTATTGAAAATTATAAAAAAATAAAAACTTTTTAATTATAAAGATATACAATTAAAAATTTTACCATTTTGAATATTTACAATTGCAAATTATTCAATTGTCAAGATTTATATTATCAGCATATGTAATTTGAACGTTTTTTTTTTTAATAGTTCAATTTTGAAGGTCTCAAATTGAGAATTTTTCCATTTTAAAGATTTACAATTCAAAGTTTTATCATTTTAAAGAGTTACAATTAAAAATTATTTAATTTTAACGATTTGCAATGTAAAATTCTTTAATTTTTAAGACACACAATTGAAGGTTCATTAATTGGGAATGTTTATAATTTTAGAGCTATAAATTAATAATTTTAGATTTGCAACAGAAAATGCTTGAATTTTGAAAATATGAAATTGCGAATTATTCCATTTTTAAGATTTATATTTTAAACGTATGTAATTATGGTTTTTTTGAAAGTTTAATTTTAAAGATTTACAATTGAAAACTCTTAAATTTTAATGATGTATTAAAGGATGATTTGGATGATTTTAAAAATTAAAAGTCAAGAATTTTCATTTTTTTTTCAAAATTAAAAACTGCAACTTAAAAGATTTTTAAATCAAAGTTCTAGAAGTTTAATTAAAATTGAAAATTCTTTAACTTTAAAGTTGTATAAATATAAATGCTTAAAATTGAATGATTTGCGAAATAAAGTCAAAATTTTTCATTTTTTTCAAAATTAAAAACTGCAATTTTAAAGATTTCAAAATCAAAGTTCTAGAAGTTCAATCAAAAATGAAAATTCTTCAACTTTAAAGTTGTATAAATACAAATTCTTAAATTTGGATTATTTTGAAGATCAAAAGTTAAGAATTGTCAATTCTAAATCTTCCTGATTGAAGATAAAAATGATAGGATTTTTTATTTTAAAACTGGAAACCTGCAAAATTTTTAATTTTTAAAAGTAAATACTTTTCAATTTTAAAAATTTGCAATTGAAAGTTCTGCAATTTTGAAGAATTGTAATTTAAAAAGTTTAAAATTGAAAGATACATAAATAAAAATGTTTAAATTTTGATGATTTTGAAACTCAAAAGTCAACAGTTTTCAATTCTAAATCCTGCTAATTAAATAAATTTTAACAGTAAATATTTAACACTTTCAATTTATGTAATTTTAAATGGAAAATATCCAAAATTAAAAACTGTTGAATTTAAAAAATTTACCGTTCAAAGTTCTACAATTTTGAAGAGTTACAATTAAAAATTCTTGAATTTTGAAAATACAGAATTTTGAATTATTAAATTTTCAAGATTTATATTTGGAAAATATGTAAACTGATCATTTCAAAAGACTGAGTGGATATTGTTCCTCTTATTAAATTTGTTTATAAAATTGAAAACCAGCCTTTACAAATCGATTACGGCGTGCTGTGGTGAGTTTAAGATTCACGACCTTTGACCTTAAGATCCATGACGAGAGAAATGACATTTCCTCTCTAAACTAGTGGCAAATATTTCAAATCTGTTTTTAGTTCTTGAGAATTTTCTCATCTTAAAAAACGATTTACACTTAATTGAAGACATTGTTAAAATTGATTGGCATACTGTTTTAATTTGTTCTATTTAAGAGAATAAAATAAACAAAGTTAAAGATGCTGATAGTGAAAACTATACTTTTTTCATATATTTTTACTTTGGAAAATAATTGAATACATTAATGTTTAAACCATTTTCTCTTGAAGATGGAACTCGTTGAATGAAAATCGTGTCCTACATATCTACTTATCTATCGATCCCTGTGTATTACATCTTGTATCATAAATTACGCACGCGAATAGTTAATGTGAAAAATGAGACAATTGTGTAATCTAGATTTAAAAGTTAAAGTTGAAATATTAAAGCCTCCTTTTTTATTGAATTTTAAAGCTGGTGTTTTGTATCTGAAATTCAATATTTTGTCTACTAGGAATTTTAAAAGAGAAACCGAGAGGTCAAGGTAATTGAAAGCAGTTTAATTATGGTGAGAGGAATCGAACGTAATTCAATTCAGTTATATATTGACGAAGTTGGAAACTATTCAGATTAAATTTGCATTTTAGGATCGATTTGAATTTAATTCGCGAAATGCATAAAATATCAAATTGAATCAATTTCAGTTTTATATCTGGAAAATTTAATAATTTTTTTTTGAATCTTCAAAATTGATATATTTCAGAAAAAGAATTCAAAACATTCAAACATTCTCGAAACGCGTTAAATAGTGAAATTGCAAATATTCATCATTGGAAAAATTTCCATTATAAATCTTTAAATTCGAACTGCATATTCAAAAAAAAAAAGAGTTCAGAATCATATAATTTTGAACTTTAAACATTACAAATTAATTAATTTTCGATTTTAAATTGAAAATCGATAAAATTGAGGTATTTTCAAATGTAAATATTCAATATTGAACTAATCTAAGTAAAAAAGTTCAAAATACGTGCTTTTAAAATGTCAATCTTGAAAATTAAATACTTTAACATTCTATATTTTCAAAATTGAAGAATTTGCCATTGTAATTCTTCAAAATTGTAGAACTTTGAATTATAAATCTTTTAAATTGAAAAGTTTTTAATTTCTAAAATTAAAAATTATGCAAGTTTTAGGTTTTACAATTAAGAATGCTGAAATTTTTATAATTTGTATCTCAGAATTTCCTATTGTAAATCTTCAAAATTGAACTATTAAAAAAACATTTCAAATCACATAATTTTGAACTCAAGCATTCCAAACTAGTGTATCTTAAATCGTAAATTTAAAAAATTGAATTATCTTCAACTGCAAGTCTATAGCATTGAATAAATTTCAATTTTAAATCTGTGGAATTGAATTTCAAGAAAAATAAATGTTCAAAATTATATTCTTTCAAATATAAATCTTGAAAATCGGATATTTGACATTCTGTGTTTTCAAAATTCAAGAATTTGCCATTGTAACTCTTCAGAATTGTAATACTTTGAAATGTGAATATTTTTAAAAATATACATCTAAAAATTATGCAAGTTTCAAGTTTTACAATTTGAAAATCTGTAATTTTAATGACTTTTATTCGAATTTTCTTCAGTGTGGAAGATTTTGGATAGAGAACTTGACTTTTGATTTTAAAAATCATCCAGATTTAAGAATTTTTATTCATGAATCATTAAAGTTAAAGAGTTTTCAATCGTAACTCTTCAAGAATAAACTATTTCAAAAAATCATAATTGTATCGTTTTAAATTATACACATAAAAAATTGAAGAATCTTCAATTGACAATCAATAAAATTTAATAAATTTCAATTTTAAATCCTAAAAATTCAACTATTCTCAATAAAGCATCATAAAATTGCATAATTTTTTATTATACATATTAAATGTTAAAGATTTTTCAATGTGAATCTTTAAAGTTGATAAATTTTAAATTACAAATTATGAAAATTGAAGAATTTTAAATTTTAAATCTTCACAATTTAATTATTAAAAAAACCGCTTTTAATTGCATTTTTTAAATATAAATCTTGAATATTTATTAATTTATTATCCCATATTTTCAAAATTGAGGAATTTGGAATTTTGAACCTTTCAAATTGAATAATTTTATTTTTAAATTTGAAAACTATAATTATGCAAGTTTTATGTTTTACAATTTAAAAATCTGTAATTTTTATGATTGCATTACAAATTTTTCTAGTTTTAAAGATTTAGAATGGAAAACTCTGACATATTAGAATGGAAGAATTTTTAATTGCAAATATTCAAAATTGAAGAATTTTCTAATATCTTCAAAATTGGACTTTATATTCCAAAACAACGTTCGGAATTACATCACTTGAAACTATAAATATTTCAAATCAATAAATCTTCAAATGCATATATTCATAATGGAAGAATTTATGATTGTAAATCGGTAAAATTAAAGGTTCTCAGTTCTAAATGTTAAATCGAGTAATTTGTAGTTTTATGTTTTCAAAATTAAAGAATTTGGAATTGTAACTCTTAAAAATTGTAGTATTTTGAATTGCAAATCCTTAAAATTGTAGAGTTTTTCATTTTGAAAAGTTATAATAAAAAAATATTCAAATTTTCAATTCCCGAAATTGTATGATTATCGAAATTTCTAATTCGACAAATTGATAAATTTGCCGAAACTTTAAAACCTAAACTTAAAAAAAAAATCCCGAATTTATTAAATTACAGAAATTTCAAATTCCCGAAATTATTATATTACCGAAATTGTAAATATAATTACAACATTAAAATCTGGATTTTCGAAATCCCGAAATTTTAAATTCTTGAAATAAGTAAATTCTCGAATTTAGTAAATTACCGGAATTGTAAATTACCCAAATTTTAAAACTCAAATTGGTTGAGTCCCGAAAATTTTAATGGCGGAAACGATTAAATTTTAGAATTTCGAAAATTACAGAAATTTCAAATTTCCGAAATTAGAAAATTCTCGAATTTTATAATTAATAATTAAATAATTGATTAATTTCATAATTAATTATTATATCAATTCCAATTTCGGGATGAACTAAAAATTTTGATTTTTTGAAATTAAGAATAGACTGTTTCAAAAACGGCTTTTAAAATCTTTTGAAATGTTTTTAAATTTCTTTGAAATCTTGTAAATATTTCCGAAATCTGTGCGCAATCTTCTGAAATGTTTTGGAATCTTCAGATTCTTTGAGAAATCTTTGGAATATTTTTAATCTTCATCAATTCCTTGAAGTCTTTGTGAAATATTTTAGAATTTTTAAAATCTTTGTGAAATGTTTTTAAATGTTTTAAAATTTTTGTGAATTTCTTTGATATATTTGAAATTTTTTGAAATCGTTGAAGATTTTGGAAACTTTTTGGAAATCTTTAGATTTTTTGTGAATTAAACAAAAAATTTGAATGCTTTAGAAATCTTCTGGAATCTTTTGATATCTTTTAAATATTTCGGTATCTTTGGAATCTTTGTGAAGTGATTCAGAATCTTTTGAAATTTTTCTGGATTTCTTTAAAATCTTTGCAATTATTTGACATCCTTTAAAATTTTGGGAATTTCCTTGAAATCTTTGTGACATTTTTTTTTAATCTGTTAATTCTTTTGAAATCTTCTGGAATTTCTCGACATCTTTAAAATATTTTTAAATCTTTGAAATTTTTCGAAATGTTTATGGAATAGTAGGAATCTCTGTGAAATATTTTGAAATCTTTGTGAATATCTTTAAAATATTTTGAATCTTGTATATTTGGAAATCTTTGTAATTTTTGTGATTTTTTTTTGAAATTTTTCGAATTCTTTTGAAATGTTCTGGAATCTTTTGATATTTTTGAAATATTTTGATATCTTTGTAATCTGTGTAAAGTGATTTAGAATCTTTTGAAATCTTTCTGAATTTCTTTTAAATCTCTGAAATTGTTTGACATTCTTGAAAAGTTTGGGAATTTCTCTGAAATATTTGAGAAATTTTGTTTGATCTGTTGAATTCTTTTGAAATCTTCTGGAATTTTTCGATATCTTAGAATTATTTCTTTGAAATCTCTGAAAATTTTAGAAAATCCAAGTAATTAATTAAGTCTAATTAATGTTCTCTTTTTTTCAGTGTTCAATGGTTCAAACGAATTAGAAAGGAAAGATCCTCAAAACGAAGAATTCTCAGAAGACTGCCTATACTTGCAAGATCCGCAGGAGGAAGAATTTATTTGCCAACTCGACAGAAGACTCTCTGAATGTGAAATCGCCTCTTCAAATTCCGCCCAAGTCCCCGAATTAAGTTCCGAACTGATTCAACCAACAGAAGTCGTCAACCAGTCCGAAGATTTTCTCGCGACAGAGAAAATAATCTCAGAATTACAAATCGCCGAGAGATCTGATTTGTTGGAAAGCAGCCCAAATCTTCAGTTCGAGATCGATCCCTCCTTCGCAGAAAATATCGGCGGTGATTCTTCCCAAAATGAATTATCAAATTTCAACGATCCAACGATTTTTGATACATCGATTGAACCAAACTTTGAGGAACCAATCGAAACAGTTGCTGTTCCTTTTGAAGAAACTTCTATCCAGGAAGAACAAATCGAGGCGGATTTGCAGCAAAATCTAGAAGATAATTTGCAGCAAGAATTGCAGACAGATTTAGAGATTCAAAAAGATATCCAACTCGGAGAATTACCTGAGCAACTTTTCACAGATTTCGCGACAGAACCCGAAGTTCTCCCGGAAAACTTGAATTTCGAGGAGCCTCTCGAGATGGGAACTACCATTCTTGACCAGAGTCAAATTCAGGGAGAGGAACAACAGATTTTCGAGAATGAAGCCTTGCCTGGTTTGTCTCAACAGGAGTCGAATCTATTCTTTGAAGAACTCGGCCAGATGGAAGGCAATTTCCCTGAAGAGCAAGACTTCAAAAAAGACAAAGAGGAAAAGAGCGAAAAAGATTCCGGAACTGAGAATGAATCCCAGCCTCTGGAACCACCTCCAATGTTTGAACTAAATCTGATGGAGGAATTCAGTTCTGATCCGAAATCCCAAAAGCCTCTCCAACCTCCTCCAATGTTTGATCCAATGGAAGCTTTTCCTGATCTTCTTGAGGAATCAAACCAGGAGGAACCTCTGCAACCTCCTCCGATGTTTGAACTTGAACCCGACTTCATGGAAGATCATGAAGAACGCTCAAATTCGAGTATCAGAAGGTCAAGAAAACTGGATCATCGGGAAGAATCTGGTTCCTCTTTTGATCAGCAACAACAACAGAAACACCAGGAAGTTCTCCAACCACCTCCGGCTTTTGATCCGCGAGGTCCGCAATTGAAAGTTCCTGGGTTTACTCAGGAAGTTATCCAACCCCCGAAGGTTTTTGACCCGAGACTTTCGAGTCAGCAGAGAATGGATTTCGTGTCAACAACAGAAATGACCTCTTGGGCGGGACCAATCGACTATATGGCTCCAAATTTCGTCCCTCCGATGATTTCTCAACCTTTTATTCCAACTGTTGGATACAACATGGTTATTCCTCCACTTGCTATCGAATTTCCTCCTTTGCCTCAAGAAAAGCAGGTTCCTCCTCCACTTCCTGTGGAACCAGTACCGGTACCTGCTCCCGTTCCGGTTCCTGTTCCTGCTCCTGTTTCGGCGCCTTTTTTGAGTATGGATGACGAACTTGAGGACATGCAAGAAGCTATGGAGTTTGCGACACAGCTGATGAACATGACAGAAAATGGGGAAAAGTCTGATAAGAAGGAGAAGAGGAGGAAGAGTGAGAGGAAGAAGGAAACAAAGGGGAAGAAGAAGGATGTGGAGTATGGTCCTCTTTTGCCGGAGATGATGGAGGAGAAGGAGGACAGTTTGGAAAAAGTTGAAGAGGTCCAGACTCAGGTTCCGGTTCCAGTTCCGGTTCCGGTTCCAGTTCCGACTGCAGATGAGGAAGCTTTTGCTGATGATCAAATAAGGCCTAAGGTTGTTTTTAACTTGAATAAGGTGAAGAGGATTTGCAAGGTTGATGAGTGGCAGCAGCAGCAGCAGCCTGAGGACGTTGAAGATCCGAAGGGCAAGAAAAAGAAGTTCCTGAAGGATAAGGAAAAGGAGAAAGAGAATCAGATTTCAGAAAATCAGGAGGAAAAAGAGGATGTTCGAAGAAGAAGGAGAAGATCTAAAGACCGGAAGGATGAAAACAGAAAAGAGGAGAAAAGTTCCAGAAGTGAAGACAGAGCTTCCACTTCAAAAGAGGACAAAAAGGAGAAGAAGGAAACTTCAGAAAATCAGGAATCCTGGAAGAATCGTGTGATTAAACAGTTCCTGAGTATGGACAGAAATGATTTCCATAATATGATAAACAACACAAGTAGGAGGAGATTCGATATCGCGATGAAACAACTTGTGAAAGAGAGGAAAACTTCCCTGTCTCAAGAAATGAGGAACAATGAGGAGGAGAAGGTTCGACACTTTGACAGGGATCAGTTCATGACTCAGTTGAATCAAATGTTGGATCCTGAAGCTTCAGAGAGTGTGGATATTTCGAATTTGCCGACAGAATTTATTCATCATTTGAGTATGGTTCTGCATCTGGATCCAATGCCTGGTGGCGAAGAAGGTGGCGGAGAACTGGAGATGATGGATTCGGAAGATTTTTTGCAGCAGATGGGTTTGGGAAATAAAAATCAGAGGAGTCAGGAGCCAGCTGGTTTTCCAGAAGAAGAGTATTTGCATTTGCCAAATGAACCTTCACCTTCTGTGCAGCCGACGACGCCGACGACGCCGGTTGAGAAAAAGAAGAGGCATCATGAGAAGAAGGTCCACGTTCACGTGATTAGGGTCAAAGAACCAACTACTCAGGGTGAATCTCATGAAGGTATGAACAGTTTATTCATTTTTAATTCCGTATTCCTCTTGGTTTTGGTTATTTATTTACCAGACTATTATACGCGCGCGCATGCGCGTGACAACTTTCATATTCATTTTCATCATTTATCCAATTTTTGAATTACTATTTATTTGTTACAAGTTTTTGACCACTTAAATTCTTGCTAAAATTAGATTCTGAAAGAATGTATTTAATTGAATCTGTGTAACGCAGAATTATTTAATTTACGATTACTATTATTAACGCAGTAAAGGTCGAGATATCATTTTTTTAATATTTCAAGGGCACGACTTAACCAACATAGCAATAAATCCGAAAACAAATATTAATCATAATTAATATAATTATAAATTTTAAATTTATCCTGCAATTATAAAATGGAGATCTATGAAAATTCACGGAATATATCATGAATGAGGGAGGCGTGGTGGTGCTATTGTAAACATGAAAATGTATAAAAAATAAATTATGATACCATAAATACAAACAATACATCAGCACAAAATTTATAAACAATGCAGCAAAATATATGATAAATCATTAAAATATATTGTTTCTGTAGTTTTAGGCTATGTAATTTAATATTGCGAAAAAACTTAATTTTTGTAT
>JAUELO010000366.1:4093763-4104879 GCA_032357855.1 Amphibolips quercusostensackenii
GAGAAAAAAGTTGAGAAAAAGATTGCAGTTGGAGTTGCAGTTGCAAATAAATCTTCGGCGGCTCCTCCTCTTCCTCCTTCTGGACCTTCAGTCAGGGCTCTTGGAAATTCCCCGGCTAAGGTTAATGTTGATTATGGGCAGAAAAGTCAACAAACAAAAACGAAAGCTCAGTTGAAACAAATGCCCGAGATTTCTCTTTTGGTTGAAGCTGCGGTCCAGGTTGAACCAATTCTTGCAGCTTTGGTTCCAACTGAAGCTATGGAACAAGTTGAAGCTTCAGTTTCTGATAAAGCTTCAGTTCCTGACAAACCTTCAATTCTTGATAAGGCTGTTCCTGATAAAGTTACAGCTCCTGTTAAAGCTGTTCCTGAAAAGGCTTCAGTTCCTGATAAAGCTGTTCCTGTTAAGGCTTCAGTTGCGGACAAAGCTTCTGTTGCCGATAAACCTTCTGTTGCTGATAAAGCTTCAATTGCTGATAAAGCTTCTGTCGCTGATAAGGCTCCTGTTCCTGATAAAGCTTCAGTTGCTGATAAAGCTTCAGTTACTGATAAAGCTTCAGTTACTGATAAAGCTTCAGTTCTTGATAAAACTTCAGTTTCTGATAAGGTTTCAGTTTCTGATAAAGCTTCAGTTCCTGATGAAGCTTCAGTTTCTGATGAAGCTGTTTCAGTTTTAACTGCGGCTTGCTCTTGTAAATTGAATGCTGAAACTCAAACTTTAATACCAGATGGAAATGTGGAGGTTGAGAAACAAAAAGGTGAGAAAACTGGAGGTGAACATGAAGAAATTGTGAGTGAAAATAAAGAGAAGGAAGAAGAGCTGACCGAAAAAGAAAAGGAGGAGGATATAGAGAAAGCTGTGAGTGAATCAATTGCTCAAGTTTTAACAGAATCTGCTGCGGAGATGGAGAAAAGTGAGGATCTTAAGAAGACAATAGAAGGTGCGGAACCTTCTTCAGTTGCTGAAGAAAAAACGAAGGTGCCCAAGGAATCTAAAGAATCCAAAGAATCTAAAGAATCAAAGGAGTCCAAGGAATCTAAAGAAGACAAGGAGACTAAGGAGCACAAGGAGTCCAAGGAAGCTAAAGAACCTCTGAAAGAAGACAAAGTTACAGAAACAATGGTATGTTTTTACAAGTTTTATTCTGTTTTTTTTTTTTTTTGATATAAATATTTATTCCTATTCAACTGGAACACAGTGTTGCAAATCTGGAATCTTACTTTCCAAAAGGAAAGCCTTAAATTATTAACCGATTAAAATTTTTTTTACGTAGTGATAATTTTGATTTTTTTACTTTGTAGCAGACCTCGGATTCACCACACTATTTGACCCTTTTTTCAATCGATGAGACTATTTTGCTACTATTTCGAAAAAGGTGATTCTAAATGTACTGCAGGGTGTCCAGCAACCTTGAAAACCTGTAATTCTCCTAGATTTTTTTTTTAATCCTTGAAAACCAGGAAATTTCCTTGAATTTTTCAAGAGAACCTTGAATTTGATTTTTGTTTGATTTTAAAACAGTTATTATATTGAAATGCGAAAAGTAATTTGAATCTTTTAGTCCATTATGAAAGAAAGATCTCGTTTAGAAGAAATATTTCAAAAGATTTCGCAAAGGTTTCAAAGATTTTAAAAATTTGAAAGTTTTGGAAAAGACGCATACACTAAATTTTAAAGATTTAACAAAATTTTTGAAATTTCACAAAGATTTTAAAACTTCCAAAGGATTTCAAGTGGTTTAAAGATTTTAAATCTTTCTAAGGATTTTAAGGGTTTTAAAGATTTTAAAAAGGGTATAGTAAACCGAATTTTTAAGCTTTCATAACATTTCAAAATTTTTTTGAAGATTTTTATAGATTTCGCAAAGATTTCAAATATTTTAATGATTTTAAATAAGTACAAAAGATCTCAAACAAACTTCAGAAAGATTTCACAAATATTTCGAAGAATTTGTAAGGATTACAAAAGATTTCAAGATTTTCAGAGGTTCCAAAAAGGGTACAGTATACCAGAATTCAAAGAATTTAAAACATTTCAAAGATTTTAAACGATTTCAATATTTTTTTAGAAGATTTTAAGTACTTTAGTGCTTTCCAACGGATAAAAAAGATTTTGGAATGATTTCACAAATATTTTCAAAGAATTCATATGGATTTCATAGATGGCACACTTCACCAGATTTCAGAAGATTTCAGTAATTTGATTCTAACACAAAAGATTTCAAAAGCAAATATTAAAGAAAGATTTCACAAATATTTCAAAGATTTCAAGAAGATTTTAAACAAATAAAAAAGATTTCATAAATATTGCGAAGAATTCATGAAAATTTTAATGATTTCAAATGCATGAAGAAGATTTTAAAAAGATTTCACAAATATTTGAAAAAATTCATAAGGATTTCAAAAGATCCAATAAATTTCAAAGATTTCAGAAAGGGATTTCAAAAGATTTCAATTATTTGAAAACATTCCCAAAGATTTCACAAAGAAGACTTGTGTTTGCAAAAAATGAACAATTCGCTTATTTATGGTTTTGCCTTCTTTAGAAATTGTTGTCTAATAATTAATGAAATGGATCATTTTTTTAAATGTATAACAAATGGTTGTTTGATTATTTTCTTACAAAATATTTTTGAATTTCTTCGCTAAGTAGCGAAAAATGGTCTCAATGGCTGACTAGAGGCCGTCCAAAATGTAGAATTTTCAAACCAAAAAAATGAGCTTTCATCAAAGCAGCTGAATTTTCAACCAAATATTTCAATTTTTAACCAAGTAGATGAATTCTCAACAAATTACATAAATTTTTCACAAAAAAGTTGAATTTTCTAACAAGCTTTTGAATTTTTAAGTCAAATAGACGAATTCTCTACAAAGCAGTTGAATTTTCAACCTGAAAATACTAATTTTCATGAAAAAATAGAATAGTTAATATTTAAACCAAAAATACATTAATTTTCAATAAAAAAAAAAAACAGTTTAGTATAACCAACAAAGACGAATTTTGAACAGAATACTTGAATTCTCGAATAAAACAGATGAATGGTCTACCAAAAAGTTGCATTTATAAACCCAAAAAATTTAATTTCTACCACAAAACATGAATACTTGACAAAATTTATATATTTTCCACGAAATAGTTGAATTTTCTATGAAAAAAAGACGATTTTTAAGAAAATACATGAATTTTCAACCAAGTAGTCGAATTTTCAGCTACAAAAATTAGTTTTCAACCAAAAATAAAATAGTTACATTTTCAGAGTAAAAAATTTAATTTTCCATAAAAAGAAAACGTATTTTCTACAAGATTGTTGAATTTTTAGGCCAAAGAGACGAATTTTTTATAAAACAGTCGCATTTCTAATCTGTAAATACTAATTTTTAACGAAAAATGTCATAGTTGATATTTAAACTAAAAAATATTTTAATCTAAAAAAAACACAGTTGAATATAACAAAGCGAATTTTCAACAAAATATTTGAATCCTCAAATAAAACAGATTAATTTTTAACCAAAAAGTTGCATTTATAAACCAAAAAAATTTATTTTCTACGAAATAGTTGAATTTTCTGTAAAAAAATACGATTTTTAAGAAAATACATGAATTTTCAACCAAGTAGTCGAATTTTCAACTAAAAAAATTAATTTCCAACCAAAAATCAAATAGTTACATTTTCCGAGTAAAAAATTTAATTTCCCATAAAAAGAAAACGTATTTTCTACAAGGTTGTTAAATTTTTAGGCCAAAGAGACGAATTTTTTACAAAAAAGTCGCATTTCTAATCTGAAATACTAATTTTTAACGAAAAATGTAATAGTTGATATTTAAACTAAATAATATTTTAATTTTAAATAAAAAAAGAACAGTTGAATATAACTAACAAAGCGAATTTTTAACAAAATATTTGAATCTTCAAATAAAACAGATTAATTTTCAATCACAGAATTGCATTTTTAACTAAAACAATTGTTGAATTTTTCATAAAAAAGGACGAAATTTTCAACAAATTAAATCAATTTTCAACTAAATATTTTGAACAATTGAAAAAAATTAATTTTTAATTAAAAATGGTTTAGTTAAATTTTTATTGAGGAAAACTATTTTTTAGTTAAAGAAACAAACGAATTTTCTACAAGACATTTACAACTAAATGGTTGAATTTTATACCAGTTGTGGAATTTTTAATCCAAGAAGACGATTTTTCTATAAAACAGTTGCATTTTTAACCCGAGAATATGAATTTTTAATAAAAAAGTTAATTTATAACCAATTAGTTGAATTTTATACCAAATTGTTAAATTTTCAACCTAAAAAGACGAATTTCATGTCAAACATTTGAATTTTCAACAAAAAAGTTCATTTTCAGCCAATTAGTTGTATTTTTAACAAAAAATTTTTATATTGAGTCAAAAAAAATACTTTTTACGAAAAAAGAGATTTTTCAACTAAAATTATTAATCTCAAACCAAAAAAATTAACTTAAAAAAAATTAGTTCAACTTTTAACCAAGGAGTTGAATTTTCAATTTAAAAACATGCATTTTTCATGAAAAATGTAATAGTTAATATTTCAACAAAAAAGATTTTTATTTAAAATAAAAACAGTTGTATTTAACGAGCAAACATGAATTTTCAACAAAATATTTAATTGTTTAATTTTCAAGCTGAAGATATGAATTTTCTACAAAACAAAAAGATAAATGTTTCACAAAATAGTTGAATTTTAAATGAAAAATTTTTTTTCCGTCAAGAAAGAAACAAAATTGCAAAAGCCAAAAAGACGTATTTTCAACCAAACAGTTGAATTTTTAACCAAGAAGTTTGAATTTTCAATTAAATAATTCAATTTTGAAACAAATAATAAAATTTTAAAATACAATATATGAATTCTTAACGGAAAATTTAATAATATAAACTATTTTAACACTATTTCTAAAAATTTCTCATACTATTCACACTATTTTTTATTTCTGAAGTGAGTCCGTGGCCAGTTATAGCCCTTTTTTTAAATAGTTGTCGTGCCAAAAATCAGAGCTCTGATCAAAATAGTTTTTTTTATGATTTTATGAATCAAAATCATATTACTGATGATGTCATTTTTAATAAAAAAGCATTTTTTAATCAGTAAACGTCAAAACATACAATAAACATTGATTTTAACCAGGTTTTTTGCAATTTAATTTTTTCTCACTATCGCTTCTTACCAATTTATTGAAAGTAAATTTTTCTATGGCTGAAATCGTAAAAAATTGTTTTCTAAAGAAAAAAATTTTTAAACAAGTAATTGTATTTAAAGACTATTTACTTTCTTTCAAAATTGGGAACAGGAAAGTTGTAGGGAATGTTTTTCCCGAAAAAATAAAACATGGTTTATTTAAATTCAACTGTTTTTAAAAGAATTGGTAAAACTATTGTTAAAATAATTACTTTTCGTTAGTTTTCAACTCTTTTCTTGAAAAAGAAGGGTTTTTAATAATGTCATTTCAATTTTTAAAATCATAGAAAATTTTTTTTAAGGCACCAAATTTTTTACGCGATCTGTATTCCAAAAAAGAAAAAAAGTTCATTTTTAAGAAAAAATTTTTGTAGGTCCTAATGCTCAGATACTTAAATCAACCTAAATTACAACCTTAACATACACAAAAGGCAAATATTTTGCACAATTTTATTGTTCTAACAAATTTTATATACAAGTAAAAATAATTTCTCTACTTTTTTACGAGAAAAAATTCTTTGCGATCTAAGTAGATGAATTTTTTTAATTAAAAAGAATGTTTTTCGCGAAAAAAGGAAGGATATTGTCTGTTTTATAACTCAAGTAATTTATTAATAAGATCAATTTTAAGTGTAAACTATAATCTAAAATTTAATAAGTTTAGTAACTTCCAGATTTGCAGCTCTGTGTTGAATTTTGAATGACTAATTTATCATTTTAAGTATTAGATTTATTTTAAAACCTGTGACTATTTAAGTTTTTTTTTAGGTGAGAAAAGATGTTAGAAATATTTATTAAAACGTTTATTTGCCAAGACTTGCTTTTATTTTTTATAAAAAATAAGTTCACATTCCGAAATTCGCATTCAATTTACATTTAAAATTAAACGATTAGCTCTCTTGGACTAATATATCTTTTTAAATTACGTTTTTTTAATATTTACTTTTTTAAAAATAAAAGTCATTTGTTTTCCCTAATTTTAGATTTCTAGTTTTAACATTAGAATTTAGATTTACATACAATGACTTGTGGAATATATATATAACTTTAAAAATAAATACACGTTATCTTGTTTGAATTATAGGTAAATTATAATAAATATATCAATTCTATTATTTATTTTATATATGATCTAATAACTGTATTAAATTTAGATTATTTTCAGAAGGTAAACAGCTGTAACTATAAAAGTAATTTTTTTTTCTAAAGATTGAAAACTAAGCAAAAAAAATCCGAAAACTTGTTTTGCTGTCCGAAAAAAAGAAAAAAGAGATGACATGTGTTTTTTACGCATTTGTATGCAATTTCTTATCATAAATCTTTAAAAAATTCCTTTCAGAATTTTAAATCCCTACTCAAGCAATCAAATTTTGTCACGCTTAGTTTTCAAATTCTTATATTATTTTTTCATTGTAAATTTAAAAGTTCTCTCATTGCAAATTTTATTTAAACAAAAATATTAAGGTACAAAGTCGCCGAATCGGAAATAAAGGTAAGAAATTTTGAGACCAAATTCAAATCTTCAAGATATGGTGAATAAAAATTTTTCAAGATGTGCCTCTATAATTTTTTATTCAAGATTGTATTTTCCAGATTTTAAAATTTTTTATTTTAATACTCACCAGGGCCTAAAATGTTTCGAATTTCGTACTACACACCTTCCATATTTTAGACAAAATTTCACAGACAAAAATAGTAAAATAAATTTTTTGAAAGAAAATTAGTTTTAATTTAAGAGATGAATTTTCAATAAAAAAAAAGGAATTTTTAACAAGATGGTTAAACTTTATACCAAATAGTTATATTTTTAGTTAGGAAAATTAATTTTCAACCAGAAAAATAATTATAAACAAAATAGGTTAATTTTTAACCAAAGAGATGAATTTTCAACCAAAAAATTAATTTTTAACAATATAGTTTTAACTTTCAACCAAGTATTTGGATTTACGATACAAAAAAGATGAATTCTCAAACCAAAAAACAATAATAGTTGATACTTCAACCAAGAAAGATTTTATTTTTAAATAAAAAACAGTTGAATTTAACTATCAAGACGAATTTCAACAAAATTGTTAAATTTTCCACTAAAGATACGAATTTTTAAGGAAAATGATGAATCTTCAACAAAAAAGAATTAAATTTTACAAAGTAGTTCCACTGTCAAACAAGTCGTTGAATTTTCTTTAAAAAAAAATGAATTTTCAACTAAAATGATGAATCTCTGACTACAAAGATCCTACAAATACTTGAATTTTTAACAAAAAAAGATGATTTTTTAGCGAAAAATATAATAGTTCATATTTTAACTGAAAAAGATTTCAAATTTTAATCTAAAACAGTCGATTTTAACAAAAAAGTGGAATATTCAATGAAATAGTTAAATTTTCAATGAAACAAATGAATTTTAAACTAAAAAAAAAAAAAATTTTCAACCAAAAATTGAATAGTTAAATTTCCAGTTAAAAAATGTGTGTCCAAAATAAAACTAATTCTCAACAAAATATTCACATTTTCCTCTAAAAAAGATAAGTTTTCCACCAAAAATGGAAAATGTTGAATTTTCAGTTTAAAAAAATGAATTTTTAACGAAAAAAAATTTTTTAGTTAAAAAAGTAAATTTTAGGCAAAAAAAACGAGTTTTCAACAAAATAGTTGAATCTTCAACTAAAATTATAAATCTGTAACTAAAATTATGGATCTTCAACAACAAAAAATATCACATGATATTTAAAACAAGTTCGATTAAAATTTTTTTACCGTTAAATTCAATTTTTTACTTTTTCAGTTATGAAATTATTTAGTTTTTCTATTTAACGAATCTTCTATTTTAGTTCCACAATTTTGTTTGAATTTAAAATTTTTGAATTAATAATTTTGTGAGCTTCCAGTTGAAAAATTAAAAATTCAAATAAGTTCAAAAATTTTCCGTACTTCAAATTTTTTAAATTTCAATGACGGTGAACAATTTTGGCGAAACGGTAAAAAAACGGGAATTGTTTTTCTCGATTAAAATGACCACCCTGAATTTAGAATCCGTCGAATTTAGGTATTTCGAAAATTTTAATGATTTAACAATTTTAATATTTTAATAAAAATGAACTTGAATGGTTATTTAAACTCTTATTATTTAATTTGTAATTCTTTAGACTAACAAATTTTTCTTTGTTGAGGATTCAACTATTTTGTTGAAAATTCGTCTTTTTGGTGGAATTCAACTGTTTTTGATTTCAAATTAAAATATTTTTTTGTTGACGCTTCAACTATTTCATTTTTTGTTGAGACTTCATATTTTCAGAATTTAATTAAGAAATGTGTTTCACATTTTTAATTTAATTTATTTAATGTTAATTCTTCACTTTAAAAAACATGTAATTAAATTAAATTTAAGTTGAATTTTGAAAATACATGTGAAAAATTTGTTATTTAGTGTTAAAACTTAAATGGTTTGCAGAACATTCATATTGTTGTAGTAAACTACTACTTGGTTGAAGATTTATAACTGTAGTTGAAAATATATCTCTGTAGTTAAAAATTTAACTATTTTGTTCAAAATTCATTTTTGCATTAAATGTTAATAATTTTAATTTCAAGTTAATCTCTTTAGCTTAAAACCGAACTATTTTGTTAAAAATTTGTTTTTGTTGTTGTTAAAAGTTAATTTTTTTGATTCGTCTTTTTGGTGGAATTCAACTGTTTTTGATTTCAAATTAAAATACTTTTTGGTTGATGCTTCAACTATTACATTTTTTGTTGAGACTTCATATTTTTAGAATTTAATTAAGAAATGTGTTTTACATTTTTAATTTAATTTATTTAATGTTAATTCTTTACTTTAAAAAACATGTAATTAAATTAAATTTAAGTTGAATTTTGAAAATACATGTGAAAAAATTTGTTATTTAGTGTTAAAACTTAAGTGGTTTACACAACATTTATATTGTTATTAAAAACCACTACTTGGTTGAAGAGTTATAACTGTAGTTGAAAATATATCTCTGTAGTTAAAAACTTAACTATTTTGTTAAAAATTCATTTTTGCACTAAATGTTAATAATTTTAATTTAAAGTTAATCTCTTTAGCTTAAAACCGAACTATTTTGTTAAAAATTCGTTTTTGTTGTTGTTAAAAGTTAATTTTTTAAATTGAAAACTATTCTATTTATCGTTGAAAATTCGTCTTTTTTGGTAGATCATTCATAGTTTTGCTTGAAAATTAATTTTTTTTTTCTTGTTGAGACAGAGATAAGGGTTGAGGATTCAACTATTTTGTTGAAAATTCGTCTTTTTTAATATCAACTATACATTCTTGTTTGAGAATTTGTCCTTTTTTGTTGAAAATTGAACTATATTATTGAAATTTTGTCTTTGCGTCGAATGCAACTGCTTTTGATTTAAAATAAAAATATTTGTTGCTTGAAATATCAACATTTTTCGTTGAAAAATTCATCTTTTTGGGTTTAAGATTAACCATTTTAGTTGAAAATTCAACTCTAGTTAAAAATAAACTAGTTGTTGAAAATTAGTTTTTTTTTCTTTAGAGGTACAAATTTCGTTCAGCTGAAAGCTTAATTATTGCATTTTTGGTTGAAAATTTATATGTTTGAGTTAAGGATTCAACTATTATATTATAACATCATTTTTTTTATTGAAATATCAACTATTACATTCTTTGTTGAGAATTCATTTTTCTTGGCGGAAAATTTATCTTGTTTGGCGGAAAATTTAAGTATTTTATTGAAAATTCGTTTTTTGGGTTGAAAATTCAATTGTTTTAATTGAAAATTCAACTGTTTGGTTGAAAAATAATCTGTTTTGGTTCAAGATTCAACAAAGGAATTGAATTTTTTAACCAAGAAAGATTGTTCACTCAAGAAAGAAAAAAAAATCAACCAAATAGTTGAATTTTCTACCTGGAAAATTAATTGTCAATATAAAAGTAAATTTTCTTCTAAATAGTAGAATTTTCAACCCAAAAGGATTAAATTTTCAATGACAAAGATGACTTTTTAACCAAATTGTTGATTTTTTAACAAAGTAATTACATTTTCAACCAAAACGTCGAATTCTGGTCGAAAAATATAAAAGTAGATTTTGTAAGCAGATTGTTTAAGCAGATTAATAGACTAAAGAATAATATTTAAAAAAAATGAAAATCGTTTTTAATACTTCTTAACTAATTAAAGGTACACAACATTTTAGGCCCTGTGACTCGTTTTTATATTATTTTTTGGATTTCTATCCAAAGTACTAATCGATTCTAAAAAATTTTAATACTTAGGTAAGGTTTACATCTTTAATATCAAATATGACATTTTCAGACGTGATGTTTAATATTGAAAAAAAAAATTATTTCAATATGACGTTTTGAAACGTGGTTTTGAATATTGGAAACAAAATTTGCTTGTAGGTTGAAAAGAAACCCAAATCACCAGGAAAATCTCAAGGATCCGTTCGTGAGAAAAAACCAAAACGAATTGATATCCAAGCCTACAAAGCCCGAACCCTTGAAAGGAGGAAGAAGGAGCAGGAAAAATTTAAGGAACTTGCCCAGAATCCAATTTCCCTAACAACCGACCTCCTTAACATTCCAATAGCCAGTAAACCCAGAATTCTCGAAGACGTAAAACCAAAAACAAATTCGTCAATTAAGGAACCAACAAAAGCAGAAATTCAAAAGGCAGAAATCCAAAAACCAGAAATCCAAAAACCAGAAGATCATAAAAATGACGGACTGAAAAGTCCAATAGCTCTTCGAGATCCTCGTTTAGTTACAAAAGCAGCCCTCGAAAAAAATTCGAAGAAGGAAAAAGTTTCAAAGAGTGATCCAAAAGTTAAAGATTCTGACGAACGGAAATTCAAATTTATCAAGTCTGAAGGTGGGAAGGAACTGAAGCTCAAAAACAAA
>JAUELO010000366.1:4150711-4168874 GCA_032357855.1 Amphibolips quercusostensackenii
TGGAGCTCTCAAACAGTAGCCAAGTATCCTAATGAGGGGCCGTAGATATCGCACTACCGTCTGGAGCAACTTATTTCACTCGGTCTTCAGCAAGAGGCAGAAGGACTTTAAAAAAAGTCCCGAATTAGTCTACTGATGTCTGATACAGTAATTATAAATATTATAGATTCATTTGCACCACACCAAAGGTCCCTCAACGGTTCTATCCAAGCGTTAAACTGCAATGCAGACATGGATTGTCTGAGTCTAGGAATTCTGGTTAAACAGGAAAAGAAATAATGACTTAAAAGGATGTGGCTAAATACACCAGGGACCAAGCTGAAATGCACCCAGGGCATGTACAGCCGTCAAGTGTATGGATGCTGTTCCATTTTTTTAACTTAGGTTTCGACACTTCACCGTTATCAATGTGAGACTCAGGAGCAGAAGCGAAAGGAGACTAAAGGTGTATATCTCCTGGGGTTATTTGTTTGGGCGATACTAAGAGGCTCTAATTTAGCGCTTCCATGAAAACAGGATTCCTCTGCTGCTGGATTGTGACGCACACTCGCACCAAACAGTGTGGAGGTAATTGAACAGCAACGGAAGAGAAAGAGAAATAATTAAATATCTAGAGGGAAAAAAATTGGTGATTCCTAGCCGTGGCGATGCTCCCACATTTAAGACTATAAACACGAGTAAGGTTCTCATTTTTACTCTAAGCTCGAAAAAACTAGGTAGCAAGATAGTGAGTTAGAAAATCTCCAGCAAAGAGTCTCTCTCGGGCCACAAATATATCTTGTTCTAGGAAGTCCTGGAAAAACTAGCGGTTCAAAAGGTCAAAAACCCGAGGAACACATTTTAAGACTTATATAAAGAGGAGCACTAAGGCAGGCTCGTAGAACCTTCCAAAAGCTACGGTACCATGGATGAATTAGAGCATGCCGTGTTTTTGCCAAAAGCTCTGATTGAATCATATAAGAACAATTGCCCTACAAATAAAATTAAATATAGAAAAAAAGCAGAACTAGCCTTAGTAAAAAAATACGTATAAAAAAATTAAATCTTTCGTTTGATTTAACAAGGTTTTATAACCTTGCTTACGACGCCTGAAAATAGCGTTTCAATCAGTTAAGTATCTGTAATAAAACACATTGTTTTGCGGATATGTTTTCAGCAGTTTTTTAATCGCTTCTTTATTTGCCTTGTAGTAAAAATTTAGCGTGTCCACTAACTTTCTTTTGTAACAAATTTTTGTTATCAAAGATGATATTTTATCCTTTAAATGAGATAAATATATCGCTAGCCACATTTTAAACGATGTATTCAGCGAAATTTTCTCGAGCCAGTAAGAAAATTCAATTGAAAGAATAAACTCAAAAAAGGCTACAAGATAGCATATTTGTGTATTCTAATTGAAGTGTGAGAACAAGTTTTACTGAATTTTTTTTAAGTCGTCTAGGTATTGCGAAAAAGCAGCAATTGATGAGGATGATAAAGGTCAGAACTGGTCTGAAGAATCATCTTAAGGAGTTTGTTCACAGTTTCATGAATTCCTTGATTTTGATTTGAAATTAAGAACGGTGGAGTTTTCGAATACCAACAAGAAGAGGCAAAAGCTAGGTAACAAAAAAACCTTAATCATTGTATTGTACAAAAATTTATACATTTAATTGAGGCCAGATATTTTGCATGATGGAGATCTACGCTAGTAGGCTTTAAAAGCATATAAAGTTGGATGATAATAGCATAGTGTTTTGAGCTTCTAAACGTGGCAATTTTAAAAAGCCTTATTGTAATGTTTCAATAAAAAAACTGAGTTTGTGATAAGCAAAACTATGGATGAACCTGAGCAGTCTAAGGAACAGAAAAGGTTGAATGTGTTGAACACTCAGGACCGTCAACTACATATAGTTACACAATACAGCCAACTATAACTGCTGATATTGAGTTACATTTACCTATGCTTATATCGTTACAAAAAACAAGTGACAAATTTAGACCAACAGCAAATAAAATATTATTTAGGCCGACAATTGCATATGTGACTAAATGACTAAATGACTAAATGACTAAATCAAATTTGGCATGAAACCAATCCCTTCTCATTGAGATGAGAATGTAACAAAATGCAAAGATCTTTTGTGAATGTACAATACATATCAAGCAGTAATGATTGTAAAGAAATCTACGGAAACGTTTTGAATGAAAAGGAATTGCGTAAAAGACTATTAACTCGTATTAAACTTCTACAAAGTATACCTAACTACAGGAAACTATTAAAACCTGTTGAAGATAAATGAAAATTTTCAGAACAATTAATATCACGCTGGTATAATTACTATGCGTTTTTTAAATTTTGTTGTAAAACACACGTGAGCTAAACAACAAGGAAACATACATTTCAAGATAGCTTATCATATTATACAAATTTTAAATACGTTAAAGTCTTTACTGATAAATATTGTACAAATGTTGATTTCATATTTACTCTTTACACCTAATTAAAGTCTCTGAGCTTCCCAAGGTGAAAGTATGATACATGTACGAGGATTTAACTTCTATGAAGTAAGTAAAGTAAAACTTATTGAAGTTTTTCTAGTTACAAAGCTTGGAAATCATCCATATACGCGATTTTTACGATTTTTTCCTCTTTATTCCGCAAAAAATGGGGACTTATTTCACTATGGCTCTGATTCTAGACGTTATTCTTAATTCTGTTGGTATGTAAAGAACAAGTTGATATATTTTTCTTATTTTGGTATGTTAAGTATGCTGGAACATCTATTATACGTTAATGAATGTTAAATAATATTAAAACTCTACAGAAATAAACAATTATTAGTATTGAGATCATATTTTGGATAAACTGATATAGCAATTTAAACGTTTTTTTTAACGTACTTATCTTAATCAGGATTTTTTCGGCTCTTCGATTAAAATATTATACATAAAAATATTTTATTCTGGTCGCTCTTTGCGAAATTTTTAATTTGCCAAGCCGGAATGTAACATTTCTCTTCTCATAACTCCAAACTTATAAAAGTTTCTGCATTTTCAAAAAAAAAAGTCTCTTAGCTGGAAAAACAACCAAAATTGCTATTTTTTTTATACTTTAATTGATTTTAAAAATAAACTCTTGCAAATTTTGCGTTACTTTCCTCTCCCAAAATAACGATTTTAAAATCCTAATTGTGATTTCAAAGTTAAGTGAAATATATTGGGTATGTTATTGTATTTTATATTTTTAAGTTTTACAATACTTTTTTATCATTGTGTCAATAAGGTTGAGGACGTTACACATTCGTGTTCATTCAGTGCATTTTTCATAATTATAGGTTATTAATAATTAAAAATATGAAATTAAGATGTTGCTTAGTATCCCGTAAGAAACTTTTATTTCACTATTTTTGTTCATATACAAGTATAACGTACATTTAAAATAGATATTTGCATTTTTGTTCTGCTTGGCAACGATTTGTTACCTCGAATCATTTATAGGCTGTAAGCGACTTATACGGAATGAAATAGAATGATTGGATTATAGTTTTACTACTTTTAATACATTTTTGATATTAAGATACATAAATCTTTTTTGTCTTTTCGCAGAGATATCAACAAGTATGCCGCCAAAAGAAATAGACTTTCTTTCAAATTTTGGGAAAAGCAGTGAACCTGAGAATTATCAAGGTAAACTAATATAAATAAAACCTAATAACGGGAATCTTAATTAATTAAAGATGAAAACTATTCATAATCTTTGTAACTAGTAAATATTTCACACCTAACGCGAGTTCAAGTCGACAAGCGAAAATAGAAAAGTTCTTATCTAGCGTGATACATTCTTTTCTAAATGTCAGAAACATCTCTATCAAGAGCCAATTGACATCAAATTTAATTAGCTTCAAAACCTGTTTAAAATATCTGCCCGCTGCGTAAGCACATTCTAATCGCCCGCTGCGCGAGGCTCGCAAGTTTGAGCGCGCCTAGAGCGCACATTTGTTGGTTTTTGCGCTTCGCGCCTGATAATATATATTCACCTTGCACTGAACGCATTTTATTGCAACTTGTGGCGCTTGTCTATAAATTTAATTCGATTATTTTTAATGTTATTTCTTACATTAAATAAAAAAAAATTTCTCGCGTTAAGTGGTTTCAAGCAAATTTGTAGATATCACGGAAGCGAAGAATTTTGTTACACAAAATGTAATAGTAGATTGTGTCATTTTTTCAGAGAGTTATTTTTTCTATTTGTAGTAAATATTTTTATAACAAAAGGTAATAATCAAGACCTTTTATGGTCAAAAGACTTGTCATTTCAATTTTCTTCACTTCTTGTGTTGTGTTTTTCAAAAATTTCATTTTTATATTTTTAATCTTATTTTTTCTCGATTAAAAGCAAATCTGCTCGTCACACCTAAATATTAATAATAACATATCTGTAGATACTTTTTAGGTGAAAAACTTTTGTTTTCAAATTTGTTTCGTACCTTGTGTTGTTTTTGAAAAAATTTAATTTTCTCATTTTCAGTGTTATTTCTTACGGTTAAAGCAATATTCATTTTTTTATAGCTCGTGTCGCTTGTCTGAAAATTTAAATCATTTTTTATATATTTTTACGATTAAAGCAAAAACTACGTATCCTGTCGAAAAATGATTATTAACAAATCTACCCTACGACGGAAAAACATAGTATAACGACATTTTTTCAAAAAATGAGTTTTGTATATAAGTGGAATCGTGATAATAAGCTGTGTCTGACTATCTTGGTTAGAAATATGATGTTTAATTATTTATAATAGGAAATGAACGTTACAAATTTTGACTAGTGAGCAGATTGAGCAAGCACAATAGAAAATATATGGAAAGAACTTTGCGCTGCCAAAAATTTGTAAGGGAAGTCAAATACGTCACTAATTACAAGAAAAAAATATACGCTGATACTTTCCTTATCTTTTGTCTAGCAAAAGGGTTTGAGCACGCTTCTATGTCCTTAATCAAAACTACGCGTGTGCTGCACGGCCTGTACGTAAAGTCTTAAGTTGTAAATAGGTCGAGTCGAGCGACATTAGTTAAATTCGGCAAGCAGCCAGTCGTTCGGAATAGTTTGCAGGCGCTGCACAACTTCATCTCATAGCTCGAATAGCTTTCGCGAATTTTTCTTTTTCTATCAAAGGCTGACGCTCGATAACTTCACAGCAAAATACTTCGCAAGACACTTTGCGTATATTTTAGCTAGGATTTAATTCCATAAAAATCCGTAAGTAAATTTTTTAATAGAAATTGTTTAGATAATCAATTATTTCTTGCAAAATCATAAAGAACGAATGTGTTTTACCAAAAAAGGGTATTAGCATTAATGAAAATGTGTTTCTATACTAAAGCTCTTAGCGCAAATTGTTTTTCTTGAATATTTTTGTTCAACTCAGAGAGCGCCTACATAACTTTTCAGTTTAGACATCAGAAATTTGTAGCTTCTCTTTCGGTGAGTAAGTTTAATTGATTTATCTTATTTTGTATCTTGCCTGGTTTGACTGCAACCGGAATTTTTCATATAATACACAATATTATAATTTAAAAAAGTTGTTAATTTTATCTTGTAGGACCTTTAAAATAAAAATTTTTTCATTACATAACTTTTCTTCATATCGTGCGTTGTTTGGTTTAAAATGTTAATTTTCATTTTTTAAAATTTTTAAAATGCTGATAGTCTTATAATTTTTTTTATTCAAGAAAAATCGTGAGTATATATTATTTTTATTTTCAAGTATTAGCCATACAAAAAATTTAAAAATTTCAGAAAATGGTCTCAAAAATTTAGTCGATAAAATAGGTTAAACGACCACCGCAGAGTTCCACGAAAAGCAACTGCCATCTATCAAAATGGCAGCGGCTCAGAAGGACAATTACTTTAACTAACTATTTTGGGTACAATCGTAGCAGCTCCTTCTTCAGGTCCTTATATCCCTTCTTCTTGTTGTTTCTATGAGCAGTGATGTTGCAGTCGGTTAGAGCTGAGAATTCGATCACAAATATAGTCCACTTCTCGAAATCTTAGAAAACGATGTCAGGCCTTAAGTGTGCAACAGAAACTGCCGCTTAAAAATATATGGTTTTAGAAAATCTTGCACTTCTTGTTTTGGACAATTAACTTTATCTACCTCCAAACTTTTTTTAGGGCAACGTTGTGGCCGACACTGTTAAAGCGAAAAAGATTATACTAAAGCACTTATATGGCCACATTATGTCTGCAGAGATAACTCGTTTCCACATGAGTAGAACACCTGGATAGTATGTGTTCCAGGTAATCCGCGTGTGTATGACACGATCTGCATCTGTCGTTGAAAACTTCTGGACGTAAAATGCAGTGACACTATACTAAGGTAAAAATGACACTGCGCTGACATGCTAAAATAAAATCTTTTGTACCTTAATTAGGTCCTGATGATCAGAGAGAAGCAAAAGTTTGTTCCTTTGACAAGAACTGCTCGTCTACATTTCTGCGGAATTTTCTTTGAATTTTCTTGTGGAGTAACAGTTGAAAAAAGTTTTTAGCCTCTGCCATCTTTACTTTAACTTTTAAAAATAAGGCATCCAGATAAAGTAACGCACTTTCCTTACTTCTGATGCTAAAATTTAGGCCAAGAGACTTGGCCGCCTGCTTGTTGGCTTTTTAAAGAACGCTCCTTCGTCAATCATCACATGAGTCCTGACAATTTTTAGGAAAGGATCTCTGCTATTTGCAATAAATAAGACTATACTTAGAACAATTTGTTTGTAAAGACATTGGTAATTTAGAAGTCTGCGTCCGCCTTGACGGCGTAAGATGTGTAGTCGCGGAATGGAAGAATTAATATGCAAGCTCTCATGCACATAAGAGATCCTACGCGTGGTAATATTAAGGGGCTTAAGCTCGTTCTTCGTCCATTAAACGACCCCAAACGAGTAGAATAAAACTAAGACGGTAAGAATGTTAGTCGAAAATACCTTTTATAACCCTAACAGATTTAAGGACAAAATCTGTCTAAAAAAAATGCTTGTATCTGCTTCCGAGAGACTCTTTTACAGATAATAGGCCCTGAATGCAGATTTGGGGCAAGCCGAGGTATGTCCTTGGGACGCCATCAATCTTTCTTTTAATAATTTAAATCTTGGTAAACGTGTCTAATTTAAAATCTATATCAATCCCTTCCGTGTATCCACTGACGATATTTAGGGCAGACTGAAATTTGTTAAAAGCCAGAGCATAGATCTTCAGGTTTTCTATATAAAATACATAAATAAACTTATGCTCACGTTGACGAGTGTTGCCGCAGAAATACTTAGGAGAATTGCATAGTGCAAGAAATAAAGGTGAAGGTGTGATACAAAAAAACAGAGGGTTTATTGTAATACCCTGAAAGACACCCTTCTGGAAGGTGACGTGATTACTTTACACAAGATAATTTCTAGATAAAGTAGTAGATCTAGTTTTATAAAGAACCATCAATCTCTACATACATTTTACAATGTGTAAATAAGCTTTTAAGCTTTTCAACAGACTAATGATAAGTCCATAAAAGGTTAAATCAAAAACTTCCTGGTAGTTAGTCCAGGTAATTGACAGTACGCATTGAGTGGCTACTGCGTCTTTGCAGACGCACCTGTCAATTAGTGAATTCTCTCGTCATCTTGCTTCACTTTTTTCACGTCACGTTATTCATACATTTCTTTCTGCGCAGGCTCCATTCTTTTTACAATCCTGTCATTCAAAACAGTTGTGAATATCTTATACAATGTGTTCAATGCTAAATGCTTTTCTTACCTCTTCGACAGTAATTAATAAAGATTCTTTCTAAATGTGATAAGGTCGTGAAACGCCACAAAGCGGATGATAATATTTGTATTTTCTTTTAACTCTAGTGTTTTTCGGATTTTGTATACATCTTTCTAAAACGTCTGTACTTCATTAAGCTTGGATGGGTTCTTCGCAGGATCAGGAAGATCGCTTGAACGGCGCGATAAGTTATCCATCGTCGGTTTAAGCTTTCGAATTAAATTAGCCAATGCTTTCGCAGTACCATAAACTAAACAATTAATTGTCCAGAGGTCATACTCTTTTGAGATGTCCTTCTGAATAAAGGTATCTATTTCAGCTAGTTCTTGGGACTTAGGAGAAACCTGAATGTTGATGTTTCTTCTTTTCTTGAATTCACGATGATCTCTAAAGAGGTGCCTGCTTTTCGCGGTTAGCCTTAATGTTGTTTTCACCTTTTCGTATGCGGCTTGCTTATAATGCGGTTACAAAAGCATTATGCGTACATTATCATTTTTTTGTAGGTAAGCGACTTGATTTTTTAATGACATATGAAAAACGTGCTGATTCTCTGGGTGTTTCTGGCAACACAGAGTGTAGATGCGCGCGATAAAGCCTCCATGAACAGGGATTATGCTGGTATCGCATCAGTCTAGCAAGTCATTATTGAGTTGATTTGTCTAGGTAATGTGGGCGTTGAGCAGTTCGTCGGCGTGTTTTCATCTAAATTATTTTCTGCATGCCAAACTCTCAGGTGATCGGCACTAAGTGCTGGACTATTAGCGGGTGCTCTGCGCGTTCGATCAATTCTAACCGCATGTACAATTTTTCAGTTTCTTGTTGGTGTCAATGTTGTTCCCACTAGCAGCTGTAGAAAGGGTTCTTCGGTCCTTGGAGAGCCCTGCGTACAAGGATAAGGTTGCATACTCTGATAAGTCGCTCGGTATCCCAGAGTCACCATTTACGACACCTTATCCAGGTGCCATTTAGCGTTCAGCCCGGCTGTTACGCCTACGCTAAGGGGTAATTTATTTGTGAACCGTCCCTAGACAATTGTCCTTGACTGCTTTTTATTTATTTTAAACGTATATAGTAGAAGCCCTTGAAACAAGGATGCTCTTCATACAACCCGAGGACTAATTTGTGAGCACAAAGATAATATATATTCAAGCGGGAAGCGCGAGCTACAATAGCCGCGCGCCCTAAGCTTGCATAAATTTGTATGCGAAGCGAATGTGCCCGCAAAGCGGACAAATTTTTCAGAAACAATATTGAGGTACGTTTCTCAATCTCTCTTGTATTTCGAAAAAGTCTTTGCTACCGGTAGAAATATTAGAAACAAAAGCAAAGTCTTTTATGAACATAAAGCATAAATGCATATAAGCTTAAACAAAGATTTTCAAAATAAAATTTTTAGAAATATCTCTGAGAAAATATGATTGGAATTTAACAAAATTGAAATTTTTACGAAATTGTATTATTCTAGAATTCCTTTACTTATTTACGAATATATTCTCATTTAAAGTTTATATAATCTTAGCATCGCATGACTTGTATCAATTTTTATGTTTCGTAATCCAGGATATTACTTTAGAATTACATTTGTTAATAAATTGTATACTTTTCTTTCAAGAGCTTCTAACTGAGAATTGACAAAATCATATACAAAGAAAAATTCAATTAATTCCTAGCTTCATACTGACTGATACTCTTATGAGTATTGGATTTAAGGCATATTTGGTTTAAGTGGGGTTAAATACATTTTTCATTAAAAACCGATGAAAGAAGAAATGTAAGATTTCACAATAAACAGAATCTGATCGATATTTTTAAGATTTCAAAACATAGAATTCTATAGAATAAAAATGAAAAAATCATAAGTATGGAGTATATAAGCTTTCACGACGGACAGAAATAGCTAAAAACTTTTAAGATTCTAGAACATTGGATGTGATATTAGTATTGTGCATTTGAAGTATTATAAAGTGTCAATAAAAAAATGTTGTTAGAATTGTATAACACTATGTGACGGAGGAAATTTAGTAGAACGTTTTGAGCTTGCGTAATAAAGTGAATGGTAGAATCCATTTTTCTTGTTGCAGCATCAAAGTATAAGCTTTTTTCTGTAAAATAGTAGCTCAGAGATCTTATGTCTAAGTCATATTAAAATATAGTAAATTGTGTTTACAATATTTTTTTTGTTCATGATATTAGGAGTAAAACATATTTGTTGAATCCGAAGCAAGTAGAAAAATAAATATTGAGTGATTGTTGAGTAACCGAAATAATTTTTTTAACACGGAATGGAAATTTCAGCCAAGCTAAAGATGTTATGTCAATGAAGAAATAATATAATGAAATATCCAAAACATAATTGAAAAGCAACTTTATGCTGCACACAGAATGTATTAGCTCAGTACTTTTGTAGGTCGTCATCAGTAATACAAAAACAAAAATTCTTGAAACAAAATGTTTTTGTCTGTTTATTCTTGCAGAATTAAGTTCAGAATTTAACTGTTTGCCTAATGCATCACCTATTTCTGCTTCTCCTCGTGGCGGCCTAGCTTCTTCTTCTCGTACTTTTGAAAGACAATGTCCTCCAAACAGTTCTCTTCCTCTAGCCGAACATTACTCTTCGCACAGGCCTCATTCTCCTGCCGAAACCTTTCAACGTGCAAGGTCCCTGTCTCCTCCTAGCAGCAATATAGAACCACATACAAGGCTTCCTTCTTCTGACGGAAGTGGATATGAACTTGACCAAATTCAATATATTCGTCTAACTTCCACTAAAAATCCTCATCGGCAATTTGAACTTCGAAAATACACTTTTCCTGCGAATAAACGAATTAAACTGATGGGAGAACGGAAGATTTTTACCCCCGTGTCAACTCGAGAACAAATTGTATTGTCAACATTTAATGGTGATGTCTTTGCAATATTGACGAGTGATCGTTTTTGTGCTGGAATATATAAAAATAAGCCTCCCATTAACAAGAAAGAAAGGGCAAAAATAAACATAGAGAGCGGTAGGATTACCTTTTTGACCCCAGATGAAATTGCGGAAACTCCAGTAGGCTCCTTTCGCCCAATCCAGAATAATTTTAGGATAGAGCATATAAACCACAGAGATAGGTAAGTTACTACCTGAATGAAACTAATTATCATTACTTTTTGTCACAACGCCGGTTTGAAGTTTTTTTTTAAAGCCACAATAGTCACTTTTTTTATTAAAAATATCACTTTTGTGCTCCTTTTGTCGAATTGAAACAAAGAACTCTAGGTCGTCTGGATTTTATTACATATTTTTAAGTTTCTTTTAATTCTCCTTAAGATTTCTGCAATTTTCTTTGAATTATTTAAATCAAATTAATCTGTTTTAGACTTTCCATTTTTTTTTCATCGCCCGTAAGAATTTCAAATTAACCTTCAATTATTGTGAACTTTTTGGATTCTTATTTATTAATTTAATTCACTTTCTTTTATCTAAATTAAATAGATTTTTTTTGATCAGGAGAATGTTGTCCTATTTTCTGGATGTATTCTATGTATAATTTTGATTTTGTATAAATTTGTTTTCCGACTAGATCTTATTTTTCTGCCGTGCCTCGTCCTTTTGCAAACTCAAGGTATCGCCCTACGCTTCCATTTGCTAACGTACTTGGATATGGACTTGACAAACTTCAATTTATTCGGCTTCGTTACAATGGAAATCCACACCGGCAGTTTGAGCTACGAAGATACACCTTTCCTGCGGATAAACCAATAAAAATGCTTGCAGGTCGGCACCTCTATAGACCCGTTCCAATCCAAGAACAAATCGTATTATCAACATTTGGTGGTGATGTCTTTGCATATTTCGAGAGTAGTGATGTTCTTGCTGGAATATATGCATACAATGCTCGCAGTAAAAATGAAGTACGGGCAAAAATAAACATGGAAAGCAAAAGAATCACCTGCTTGACTAAAAATGAAATTATGGAAACTCCAATAGGCCCTCCTCGCAGTATCGGTAGTGATTATTCAGTAGAGCTTGTAAACTAAAATCATCCACTCCATTAAAAAAATGTGAAACAAAAATATAAAACTGATTATAATCTAAACTCATTAAAAAATGTTGCAAGTAACTTGCATTTACAAACGATGAGAAAATATTAATGTATTATGGTTTACAAATAGTTTTTGAAAAATATTATTATAAAATTAGTTACTTATATTGAACATGTTTATTATACGCTGTCAATGTGCCATCAATTTATTTTTTTTTTTTGTATTTCACCCGCAAATGGGTTTATTTTTGCATAAGTAGACCTTCATTTAAAATCATTTCGATCTATACAAAAAGTAGCGTAGCAAAAATTTTTAAAATTGCGCAATCATCATTGTCGAAAACCTGATTGGACTTCAATTGCTTGAGACTCTTTTATACCTAGAGTTTAGATCTTTTTAATTGAATCTAGAAACAATTCCTTTTGATAGAGAAATAATACAAAACTGCACGAGAGTTCAGGTATGTTTTTGATTATATGTATGATCCCGCATGAAAATAAGCCGCATGGCTCAAAACTTGGTCATGGTTAGGATAAGGCTTCAATAAAGAATAGGTCAAGGTCAGCTAATGTCCGCCAGCCATGGTTGAGCCACTCTAAACCTAAGAACATTTTAAAAACACTTTTAGCTTTCCCTGCTGATGTGCGACTAAAATGAATATAACATTATGACAACTTTAAAATTTTCTAGGAATTGTTTTTGTGTGTCGGGTAAAAGTTAGGCATTTTGTAAAAACAAAAAAAATATGTCTGTCCTTTACTATCAATAACACTGCTCGAACTTAAGCAAATTTGAGGTTTCGGACGTATGTGGAGATAATTGCTTTGGATTTCGGATTTCCGGTTTGGCAGTAGATTTGAAATTTATGGTTGCGCACTAAATTTATGTTGCACTTCCAAATGCGCAGTCGATGTATGTAGCATTAGTGGTTGCGCACAAAAGTTATGTCGCACTTTCGGCTGCGCAGTAAACTTCTTTTACGTGAGTAGTTGCGCACTAGAGTTGTAACGCACTTCTAGATGCGGCTTAGCCTGAAGTGCTATAAAATTGTACTACACATTTATAAACCGTAAAGCAATCTACTGTGCATCCGGAAATGCGACACAAATTTAATACGCAACCATTAATGTCACAGTAGATTGCTGCGCAGCTAGAAGTGCGAAATAATTTTATTGCGCAACCACAAATCTTATGTGAGACTAATGCGCATCCGAATGTGGAACGTAACTTTAGTACTCGATCGCACATACTACAAAAGTCGACTGCGCGGCCGGTAGTGTTATATAACTCTAGTGTGCCACTAAATATATCACGTACATCTACTGCGCTACCTCAAGAGCCACATGAGTCTGCTGACCATCCAAAAGTGCGACACAACTCTAGTTCGCAACTAATAATAACACAGAAGTTTACTGCGCAGCTGAAAGTGTGGCATAACTCTATTGCGCAACCACTAATGCCATAACAATATGCTGCGCATCTGGAAGTGCGACATGAATTCAATGCGCAATCATAAATTTTAAGTCTACTGTCAAGCCGGAAAAAGTACTTTTTTTCGAAAAACGCTTAGCTTCAACTTTTATTTTTTAACGGAAACCCATCTTTTTGACATCGATGATCGATAAAGCGGCAAATCTTACGTTCAATTATGTATTGAGGTCATAGGTTAAATTTGACCTTGAAGGTCACTTTAAGGTCATCAAAGCTTGAACAAGGTCCGAACACCTTTAAAATTAGTAGCTTTTGAAAAAATTTCATATCAATTGTTGTTCTTTGTTTCAACAAGGCATATTCAGTAGTTACCTTGATTCTGACCTTCATTGCTCTGTAGCGCAAAAAGTAATTTGATTTTTATCAGATAGGACCTTAAAGTTCAGAATCAAGGTAACTACTGTATGTGCCTTGTTGAAACAAATAACTTCCATTGATACAGATTTTTTTTAAAAGCTGCTAATCTTAAAGGTGTTCGGACCTTGTTTAAGTTTTAATGACCTTAGAATGACCTTCAGAGTCAAATTAAATGTATGACTTGAATACATATTTGAACGTAAAATTGCCCGCTCTATTGATTTTCGGTGTTAAAAAGAAAGATTTAAATTTTCTCAAAAAGTTGACCCCTAAGTGACCTTAAAGTTTATCGTAAAGGTTACATTAAAGATCACCGTTGAATTCCTCGTTAAAATTCACTTTAAGAATAACCTTGGCTCTAATCAAAAATATTTAACCTGAAAAAATATTTCGGGGGTACGGAACTTTTTAGAAACCCTGTATATGAAATACTATCTAAAATTTTACTTATAAACATGATAAACGGTGTGATCTATTATTCTCTGTGTATTAAATCAACTACTATGTTTTTATTGATGATATTTAAAAACAGTTGAATTTTCAAACAAAAAATTTATTCTTAGCAAAGAAAGATGACTTTTGCGAGAAAGATTAATTTTCTACCATAAGACGAATATCAAAAAATTCTCAAAAAATATCTTTATTAAAGGAACAATGGAATTGTCCATTTTTGAGTTTGAAAGATTAAATTTCAACAAAGAACAAACGATTTTTGAGCCAGTTAAATTCAACAAAAAATACGAAATATCAACCAAATAATTAAATCTTCAATCATAAAAATCAATTTTCAACAAACAAGATAAATTTTTTAACCACAAAGGCGACTTTTTAACAATATACATGAATCTTCTTTAGAATAGTCGAATTTTGAAATTACAACGTACTAATTTTCAATCAAAAGTGGAATCGTTAAATTTTCAGATTAAAAGAAAATTACATCAGAAATTAATTAAAAGACTCAAATTTTCAACTAAAGAAATGGATGTTTGAAAAAATAAAATTCTAACAAACTAAATGGTCTTTTGAGCAAGCATTTGAATTTTGAGCCTAGCAAGATTAGTTTTTAAAAAGGGTTAAAAAAAGTTGCATTTTTGATCGAAATTTGTTTTTGTGTTAGTAGAAAAATAATTGTTTTAAACTTTCGACCTTTTTCTTTATATTTAATTTAAATTATATTTTTGATTAATTTTATTGAGAGACAAAGATTCAAATATTCAAAGCTTTACTAGTTTTCAAAATATTCCATATTAGTTTAATTTTGATAAGATTTTTTAAAATTTTTTTACAAAATGCAGCCTTTTACAGATTTTAAACTAAAATTTTGGAGCTTTCAAAGGACTTTTAACAATTTACACATAACACATTTTTTTCTAGAGATTCTCCGGAAATTTTGAATCAATTTTTAATTTCAAAAAATCAATATTTGGAAAATATTTAAAAATATTTATAAACATTTCAAATTATTGTATTAAATTTCGGAAAAGGATTTAGAAGATTCTGAAACAGAATTTTTTAATTTACCAAGGTAACAGTTAAAAAGCTTTTAACTATTTTAAAACAAAATGTAGATTTTTAAAGAGTTTTTTATTTATTTATTTTTATTTATTTATTTATTCAAAAATAATATTTAGGAATATTTTAATGCATTCCAAATTATTTTTAAAATTATAAAAAAAGAATCTGAAAGATTTCAAGGCATATTTTTTAATAGCGCAGAATTTTTTAACTGTTAAGAAAAAACTCAAATAATTTCAAAAGGTATTTTTGTGGACAGTAGTCACTGTATCATTTAAAAGTATTGTGAGATAGAATTGTGCGCAAATAACTTGAAAAAAACTTTAAATTCTATTTTTCAGAAAAACTAGGCAATATATAGGAAGTATGAGTAAAAATTGTTCAACAAAAAAGATCTAAAAATTTGCCTTAAATTATTTTTCAATAGAATGCAAATTTTTTGTTTTAATCGTAAAATTGATTGAGGCTCTATCTTTTTTAATATTTTGACAAAAATGAAAAAAAAAATTTTTTGACTTTTAAAGAGTACCATTTTTAAGAAAATACTCAGATTCATTTCCAAATACCCAGAATAAGTAGAGGATCTATCCAGTACAATTTCCCAGTACCGTAGGATAGATTAAAAAATGTATTCAATTCGTTATAAGCAAATAAGTGGATGAAAATGGTTTCATATCGTTTCACGGTGTATGGTCCCTTGATTCTTAGTAAATTTTCTCAATTAAACAACAAAATAATTCTTGTGTCATACCCGTGGGGATTCATGAATAAAAAATCATTATTATAAATAAATAAAGAAAACAATTTTTGGCTTCACCTATTGGTGACGAAAATAATAGTCATTTTGCATGGAATTAGCTCCATAGAGCTCGTGAATGATACTTAGTAATCATATCTGCTCATATAATAACAATCCGCAATTGTTCAAACGATCTTAACTAACAATTGAATTATTTGGCTATTTTTAGTCACACAAACTCCGTTCTTTGGATGTATTTAATTGTGTATAATTGATCTTCGAATAAAGTTAGGGGATTGAGATAAATAATAACAACTGCCATTGTAATAAACAATTTTATGAACAATTACTCATCTTTTCTTTTCGTCATAAAATAAATCGCGTTTTCCACCCAGAATCAACTGCAGATCACTGATTGATGATATTCATTCATTATTTTTTATCATCCGACAACAATCGTTGATTATTTAAGCAAATGTAATGAACGAATACACAGTTTGTCCAAAAAAAAAACAATTTAAGCTCACACCTAACCGGAAAAATCTAGTTTAAGCTCGCGCTCGAACGAAAAATTCCAATTCGTACTTGTAGTCTGATTGGTCGCTTGGCCTTCGTGTGGGCTCTTTCCTCTTTCGAGCAGGAAGACTCGAGTGCGAGTAGCGGAAGACCCAGGCAACTGTACCATTGGAGCTGTGGCAAACAAGCAAGCAATTCAGAGTCTCTAATACTTCTTTATATATTTTCTTCAATAAACTTCGATTGTATTCAAATACATGTTACATTATATCAGATCCCCTTAATCACTTACAATAGTCCGAATACAGTGAAATTTTATCAATCTGTCGAATCGTATAATCACCTTTCTTGAATCCCGCATCTAATACTATCATCAATTAGTTTCTTGACATTCTTTTTTATAAATTTCTGCTTTATTTTTTTGTATTTTCTTGTGTGTATGTGTTTTTTTCCTTTTTCATTCTTTTGTCTTCTTTTGCTCTCATAATTTTTTTTTCCTACTAAGTTTTCTCAAATATTTCAATCACAGAGTTTTTTAAACTCAAAAATGAGGAATCGAGCAGTGTCCTGATAACCTCGAAATCTATAACTGAAGAAGTTCTATTGAATTATTGACAGAAAAAGTACAATCTTTCTGAGAATTCGAGAGAATTAGCTCGTGTTGAACTTTCTCAATATTTCATGCCAGCATTCACGAAAAAATTGGCAAAAAGTGTAGGTGCTTCGAAGGCGCGCAAAGTAAAATTTCTCCTGCAAAATAAAACTTGGCTTAATTTGGAATTTTTTTTATCAGAGACATCCTCATCCACTCTTTGTAGAACAAAGAGTTTTGATGAATGCTTTGGTAAAACAAAAAAAAAGGAGAATTGAGGCAGTTAAACAGTCCGTGTCAGGAGGTGAAATTGATCTATTTGATAATTTACAAACACTGGACAACAAAGCTGCGATTGATATTGTCAGAAAAGGTCTCTCAAATGATGCAACAGATATTGATACGGTGGATTTGCAGAATGAAAATCTAATCTCAATCACTGATTATGAGGTTTTCGCACTTTTTGTGGACTTTAAGCTTACGAAAATTAAATACCGACTTTTGAGGAATCGCTTAATAGACAAAAATGTGGACATTCTACCTTCTTACAGCCGCATTGTAAATGCGAAAATGTATTGCTATCGAAGAAGTTCTGCTTTAAAAGTCACTAAAGCAGGAGCTACTATTTAACTACAAGACGTTTTGGTTTATACTGCTGCTGGACTGTTAAAACGTAAAGATGTTAAACGACCTAAATGTAAAAGGCATTCGAAAATGACATTAAAATTTGGTGATGATGGAACTTCCGGACTCAATCCTTATAAACAGCGATTTGAAGATTCTAAAATTTCAGATAAAAGCCTTTTTTTGATGTCTTTGGTTTCTCTTCGCCTTCAGTGCTTGGATTATCCGTCAATTTCAATGATTTGGGAGAACCCCCGATCTTGTTCACCGAAAAATTGCTTGTGAATAATGTTCGGGTATGCCAAAGAATCTAAAGGAAAAATTTTACTCGAATTCAGGAATATTTACAAGCAAATGAAAAAATTAAAGCAAAGCAAGATCAGAATTGACAAAACAGCATATTATGTGAAACATGAACTAATCGGGACAATGATAGATGGAAAAGTATGCCAACATATCATTGGTTCTTCTACTGCTGCTAGTTGTATCATTTGCGGGTCGGAACTGA
>JAUELO010000366.1:4196491-4222571 GCA_032357855.1 Amphibolips quercusostensackenii
ATTGTAACTATTTTGTTGAAAATTCGTCTTTTTGGATAAAAAATCTATTTTTTGATTGTAAATGCAACTGTTTGGTTGAAAATTAATCTGTTCTGGCTGATCTTTCAAGTATTTTTGTTGAAAATTCGTTTTTGTTGCAATATCTTTTTTGTTTGAAAATTCAACTCCGTTGTGGAAAATTAAATTACTTTCGTAAAAATTAGATTTTTTCGTTAAAAATTAATTTTTTTTTTAATAACTTTTTCAACTAAAATTTTTAACTATTTTGTTGAAAATTCATCTTTTCTTGTGAAAAATCTATTTTTTTGTTGTAAATGCCGCTAGTTGAAAATGAATCTGTTTTAGTTGAGAATTCAAGTATTTTGTTGAAAATTTATTTTTGTTGAGACATCTTTTTTGGTAGAAAGTTCAACTCCTTTGTTGAAAATTGAACTACTTTATTAAAAATTATATTTTTCTGTTCAAAATAATTTTTTTTTTTTTGTTAAAAATTAATTTTCTGAACTAAAATTGTAACTATTTTGTTGAAAATTCGTCTTTTTGGATAAAAAATCTATTTTTTGATTGTAAATGCAACTGTTTGGTTAAAAATTAATCTCTTTTACTTTTTGTCATAAACAATTTTTTGGTTGCAAATCCAACTCATTGGTTAAAAGTTGAACTACTTTCTTAAAAAAATTTTTTTTGTTAAAAATATTTTTTTTTTATGAAAATTTAATTATTCTCTTGAAAATTGACTTTTTTGTAGAAAATTCTTATTCTCGATTTAGAAATTCAACTGTTTTGTGAAAAAATTCGTCCTTTTCATAACAAATGTGTTATTCAATTTAGAAAATTGATAACGATAGCTTAGATTTATATTATTTAACCAAAAATCTTAAAACGGCTCGATATATAAAAGATAAAATTTTTAAATTGTTACAAGCTTTCATTTTATACGTATAAATTAAAAATTTGTTGAGCTTCAGTTTGGAAATTTAAAAATTCAAAATAGTTCGACTTTGAGTGTTTTAATTTTTATTTTAGTTTTAATTAGATAAATATAAAGCTGTTTAGCTACAGGAATTTTAATTTGTTAATTGCAATGACCGTGAAAGTTTTTTACGAACCGGCAAGTTTTTCCCTCGACTGAAACAACCACCCTGATGTTGAAAATTGAAAATTGGACCAAGTTCGTCCCCTATTCAAAATTATTTATCCATTCAGAAGCTAAAATTTTTGAGGATTTTTAAAATTAAAGCCTTTTAAAAACAAGAAATGAGAAGAGAGGTTCGGAATTGAAATTGAACAAATAATTTTTCTTTTGTAGTTCCTGTAGTTCTGTGAGAACTCCAAGCCAATCCTCGATACCGGAACATCTTCTGCCATCAAGTTCCAAGTCCTACAAAAAATCCCAGATCTGTTTGAATATGCATAAAGTCTTCAAGTGCCAGAAGTACTTCGAGAAGAGCTCCAATCTTCTCCAATTACACTCTCAGCTCCAACTTAATTTAAATTACAAAACAACTCATTACATGGTCTAAGAACCATTTTCTGTTTAATTTATTATTAACTACTCATTTTAAAACTCAAATTTTATAAATTATTTCTATTTATTAAAAAAAAAACCAAGTTGTTTTCTAATTTGTTATCTTTATTTATAAAGAGTCGAAGAGATTTAATTTACTCATTTTCAGTAAATCAATTATTTCAATTTTATAAACTGTTACAAACTTCGTCAGCGTTCTCGCTTACTTAATTTAATACTTGTTAATCAGAAATAAATATTATTTTCGAATAAAGATTAAAACTAGATTTGTCGCAGTTATCGTGAAAGAAACAAACTCGTGTCCGAGTCACATAAGGAAATTTTAAATTTGTGAATAATAAATAAATTTTAAATGATACATTTTTTTATCGTTCTCGTTTTTTGAAGTCCTTGTTGGAGTTAGCAGCTTTTCGGAACGTGGAATGTTGCTGACTTTTTCTTCAAATTATTTCTTTGATTAAATTTCTTTTTTCATTCTTATAGTGTCATCAGAAAATTTGTTTAAAAATTAATTACAATTTAATTTTACAAATTTAGTTTAATCTTATCTAGATAAATTACAATTAAATAAGAGTAAAAATAAAAGCGAATTTGTTTTCATATTAATAAATTACAAATTAAATAAAAGCCGTATTTCCGTATACAGGACTCGAACTCACTTCAAAAATCAAAAATAGTGTAAATAGTGTCACCATTTTTTTTTAAATAGTGTCGAATTAGTGTTATAAAATTTTTAAAGTATTAAGCTTATGCGTAGTCCAAATTTAAAAGTGTATAGTCCGAAATTTTGTTGAAATTTCAACAATTTTGTTAATAAGTTATACTTCTAGGTCGAAAATTCTACTATTTTGTTTAAAATTCGTCTTTCTGGTTTAAAAATTCAACTTTTTAAATGACTTTTTTTTCTTTCTTGACTAACAATTTTTTTGGTTGAAAATTTAACTATTTTGTGAACATTTATTTTTTTGGTTTGAAAATTTATCTCTTTCTGTAGAAATTTCGCTTTTTTGACTGATTTATTAAATCATTGATTGATTAAAATTGATTTATTGTTTGGTTCAAAATTATTATTATTTTGTTAATAATTCAACTATTTTTTTAAAGTCATACTTCTTAGTCGAAAATTCAACAGTTTCACATTTTCTCTTTCTTAATTAACAAATTTTTTGTTGAAAATGCAACTGTTTCGTTAAAAATTAATATATTTCGGTTGAAAATTAACTTTTTTTGCTAAAAATTCAACAATTTGGTAGAAAATTTAACTATTTACTTGAAAATGTGTGTATTTGTTGAAAATTCGTATTTTTTATTATACTTCTATTTTTTGGTTATAAATGCAGCTGTTTGTTAAAAATTAATTTGTTTTAGTTTTTGTTGAAATAATTTTTTTGGTTGAAAATTCCACTCCTTGATGGAAAGTTGAACTACTTTTCAAAAATTCATTTTTTGTTTATGGTTAAAAATAAATCATTTTTTTTTAAATGAAAATTTAATTTATTGGTTCAAAATTGACTTTTTTGTTCAAAATTAGCTTTCTTGTTGAAAATTTGACTATTTAGTACAACATAACACTATTTTATAAAAATTTTTTATGGAAAATTATTTCTGTGAAATAAAAAATTCAATTACTCCATTCAAAAAAATTAAAATTTGATCTTTTTAACATAAAAATTCAACTATTAAGTTCAAAAACTTTGAAACGAAAAAAAAGAAACTAGAAATTAATCACGTAAGATTTGTACTGCAAGTAATGCTATTTCTAATACTATTTAGTTAAAATTTTAAAAATTTAAATATATTTTTTTTAATTATGTATTTTGTTTAAAAATTAATCGATTTCTGTTGAAAATTAGTTTTTTGTTGAAAATTCAACTTCTTGGTTGAATATTGTACTATATTTTCTTGAAAATTTGTTTTCTTTTGGTTTAAAACTATTTTTTTAAACTGAAAATGGAACTGATTAGTAGAAAAAAACTTTTTCTTTAATTAATTTTTTTGTTTAATTAAAATTCGTCTCTCACTAGAAATTTTACCTCTTTTAGGTCAAAATCCAAATGTCTGGTTAAAAATTAATCTATTTTGGTTGAAAAAATAATCTTTTTGTTGAAAATTTGTGTATTTGTTACAAATTCGTATTTTTTGGTAGAAAATCAATTTTTTTGTTATAAATGCAACTGATTAAAAATTAATTTGTTTTAGTTGAAGATTCAAATATTTTGTTGAAATTTCGTTTTTTTTCAATATATTTTTAATTGCAAATACAAATTTTTGTTTTGAAGGTTCAAATATTTGGTTTAAGGTTAAGGGTTTTGTAGAAAATTATTTTTTCAAATGAAAATTTAACAATTTAGTAAAACAGTTAACATTTTGGTCGAAGGTTAAAATATGTAGTTAAAAGTTCGTTTTTTTTTTGTCAGAACTATTCCATTTTTAGTTAAAAATTTATCTTTTTTAGTAGGAAATTCTTCTTTTCTGGTAGAAGATTAATCTTCTTGGTTGACATTTTTTTCTTTCTTTATTAAAAAATCTTTCTGAATTGAAAATTCTACTTTTGTTTAAATTTCGTTTTTTGGGAAGTTGATGATGAATTTTTTGTTGAAAATTCATATTTTCGTGTTAGAAATTAACTTTTTTGCAGAAAATAACTTTTTTTCATTAAAGAATTTAATAGAAAATTTAACAGATTGATCGAAAATTCAACTATTTGGTTTAAGATTTAAATATTTTGTTAAAAGTTAACTTTTTTTATTGGAATTTCGGTTTTTGTTTTGAAATTCAACTCCTTTCTTGGCAGTTCTCACTTTTGGGCTGAAAATTAAATTGTTTTGTGTAGAAAATTCTTTTTTTTTCTTAAAAATTTAACAAGGTTTAAATATTTGGTTACATTTTAAATTTTTTATTAAAAACTTATATTTTTGGATTGAATATTCAACTGTTTTTCAGAAAATTCGTCTTTTTGAAAACTCTGTTGTAAAAAAACTTCTATAAGAAGTTGAATTTTCTACGAAACAGTTGAATATCCAACCCAAAAATATGAGTTTTTACCAAAAAAGTTCAATTTCAACCAAATATCTGAACTTTTAACCAAAAAGTTAAATTTTCTACTAAATAATTTAATTTCCAAGCAAGAAAAAAAGAATTTTCTACAAACCAGTTTGAATATTCAACAAATTGGTTGAATTTTTGTTGTTTCTTTACTGCAAAATCCTTCTTTGTTTAAAATCCAACTCTTTTGTTGACAATTCGTCTTTTTTGGTAAAATTTTTTTTTTTTGGGGGGTTGAAAATGAACTATTTTGTTGAAAATTCATATTTTCGTGTTGGAAATGAAACTGTTTTACAAAAAAAATAATTATTTTTTGCTAGAAATTGAAAAATTGAATAAAAAATTTTACAGACTGATAGAAAATTCAACTATATGGTTTAAGGTTCAAATATTTGGTTAAAAGTTAACTTTTTTGTTCCAAGGTTTTTTTTTCTTGAAAATCAACTCTTTTCTTGGCAATTCTTACTTTTGGGCTGAAAATTAAATTGTTTTGTAGAAATTTTTTGTTGTTGTTAAATTTAGCAATTAAGTAGAAAATTTAGGAATTTAATAGAAAATGCAACTTTTTGGTTAAAGGTTGAAATATTTCGTTACATTTCAAATTTTTTGTTAAAAATTCATATTTTTGGATTGAATATTCAACTGTTTTTCAGAAAATGCGTTTTTTTGAAAACTCTGTTATAAAAAAACTTCTATAAGAAGACGAATTTCTAAAAAAGTTCAATTTCAACCAAATATTTGAACTTTTAACCAAAAAGTTAAATTTTCTACTAAATTATTAAATTTCTAGCAAAAAAAAATTTCTACACATTGGTTGAATTTTGGTTGTTTCTTTACTGAAAAATCTTTCTTTGTTTAAAATCCAACTCTTTTTTTGACATATCGTCTTTATGGTAGAAAATTAATCTTCTTTGTGAAAATTTTTTTCTTATGGGGATTGAAAATAAACTTTTTTGTTGAACATTCATATTTTCGTGTTGTTAATAAAACTATTTTGCAGAAAATAATTATTTTTTGCTAAAAATTGAAGAATTTAATAGAAAATTTACCAGATTGACAGAAAATTTAACTATATGGTTTAAGGTTCAAATATTTGATTAAAAGTTAACTTTTTTGTTCAAATTTCGGTTTTTTTTTGTCGAAATTTAACTCTTTTCTTGGCAATTCTCACTTTTGGGCTGAAAATTGAATTGTTTTATAGAAAATTCTTTTTTTTCTTGAAAATTTAACAATTTAGTAGAAAATTTAGGAATTTGATAGAAAATGCAACTTTTTGGTTCAAGGTTAAAATTATTGTTTGAAAAATAGCTCTTGTTGAAAATTCATATTTTTGGGTTGAAAATTCAACAATTTGGTTGAAATTTTTTTTCTTTCTTCATCGAAAAATCTTTTTTTAGTCAAAATCCAACACTTATGTTGCCAATTCGTCTTCTTTGGTAGAAAATCAATCTTCTTGGTTGAAAATTTCTTTCTTCCTTCATTGAAAAATCTTCCTGTGTTTAAAATTCTACTTTTGTTTATTTTTTTTTTTAATGAACTTTGTTTAAAATTCACATTTTTGGGTAGGAAATTAACTGTTTTGCAGACAATTCTTCTTTTTTTACATAAAAACTTAACAATTTAGTAAAAATTTTAACAATTTAGTAGAAAATTTAGCATTTGGTTGAAGGTTGAAATATTTGGTTAATAGTTAGGTTTTTTGGCAACAACTATTCCATTATTGGTTACAAATTTATCTTCTTCAGTTGAAAATTCGTCTTTTCTCGTAGAAGAATAATCTTCTTTGTTTAAATTTCGTTTTTTTGGGGGGTTGAAAATGAACTTTTTTTGTTGAAAATCCATATTTTTGTGTTGGAAATAAAACCGTTTTGTAGAAAATTATTATTCTATTCTTGAAAATTTACCAATTTAAAAACTCACATTTTTAGGTTAAAAATTCAACTGTTTCGTAGAATATTCGTCTTTTTGGGTTGAGAATTCAACGATTGGGTTGGATTTTTTTTTCTTCACTAAAAAATCTTTCTTTGTTTTAAATCCAACTCTTTTATTGACGATTTATCTTTTTTGGTTAAATTCATCTATTTCTGGTTTAGAATTCAATTTTTTTTTAATATCAAATATTCCATTTTTGTTTCAAAATTTGTCTTTCTTTGATTGAAAATTCGTCTTTTTTGGTAGAGAATTAATCTTTTTTGAAATCTTTTTCTTTCATCATTGAAAAGCTTTTTAAGTTCAAAATTCTACTTTTTTATATCAAATAGTTTTTTTCGGTTGAAACTAACTTTCCTGTTGAAAATTAATTTTTTGGAATTTAAATTAAATTGTTTTGTAGAAAAGTTAACTATTTTGTTGAAAATTCATATTTTAAAGTTGAAAATTGAACTTTTTTGAAAAAAATTCTTTTTTTTCGTGAATGAAATTTTGAAAATTCAGTAGAAAATTTACCAATTTGGTCTAAAATTCAACTTTTGCTTGAGGGTTCATATATTTGGTTAAAAGTTAACTATTATGCTGAAAATTCATATTTTCAGGTAAAATATTTAACCTTTTTGCAAAAAATTCATCTTTTTGGCTTGAAAACTCAATAATTTAGTTGAATGTTTTTTTCTTTCTCAACTAAAAAATCTTTCTATGTTCAAAATCCAACTCTTTTGTTAACAATTCATCTATTTTTGGTTTACAATCCAAATAATTTTTCTGTTAAAATATCAACTATTCCATTTTTGGTTGAAAATTTATCTTTTTTCATTGAAAATCCCTCTTTTTTGGTACAAAATAAATCTCCTCTTTTGAAATTTTTTTCTTTCTTCATTGGAAAATCTTTCTTAGTTCCAAATTCTACTTTTTTATCAAAAAAAATTTTTTTCAGTTGAAACGAACTTTCCTGTTAAAAAGTAATATTTTGGAATGTAAATTAAACTGTTTTGTGGAAAATTATTTTTTTTTTCTTCTTCTTGAAAATTTAACAATGTGGTATAAAACTCAACTATTTAGGAAAAAGTTAACTATTTTGTTGAAAATTTATATTTTCGAGTTAAATATTCAACTATTATGTAGAAATTCGGTCTTTTTGGCTTGATAACTCAACAACTTAGTTAAAAATTCATCATTTTTGTTTGAATTCAACTATTTTTTGTTTAAAATTTAAATATTTTTTGATTGAAATATCAACTATTCCATTTCTTGATGAAAATTTATCTTTTTTAGTAGAAAATCCGTCTTTTTTGGCAGAAAATTAGTCTTCTTTGAATTTTTTATTCTTTCTTAATTGAAAAATCGTTCTGAGTTCAAAATTCGACTTTTTTGTTTAAAATTTTTTTATGGTTGAAAACGAACTTTGACGTTGATAATTAAACTGTTTTCTAAAAAAATTCTTTTTTTTTCTTGCTTGGAAACTTAACAGTGTGGTAGAAAATTCAACTATTTAGTTGAAGGTTCAAATATTATGTGAAAAATTAACTATTTCGTAGAAAATTCATATTTTTGTGTTAAATATTCAAATGTTTTGTAGAAAATTGGTATTTTAGTCTTGAAAATTAAAAAATTTGGTTAAAATTTTTTTCTTTCTTGAAATTATCATTAAAAAAAGTGTGAATAGTGTTTCGAGTCCGAGGCCTATATATAATAAATAAAAAAAATTTAATAACATTACTTTGATGCAATCCGTCCAATTTTCTTAATAATTCTCTCTCTCTCTCTCTCTTTTCATAAGGAAGGATCCCAGGGAGTAGATTTCAGGTGCTAAGAATGAGACAAGAATTAAATTAAATCTATTTATTTCATGCGCCGACAATTTGCCAGATAATTACAATATCCGTTTTATATAGTATATTTTTATATATAATTTGTATAATACACTGATAGTCTCTGTATTTTGTGTAGATGTATTTTATAAATGCTAGGCCACCTGATAAAAGGATCCCTTTATCAATAATTAATTACTTCATTAATTAATTAATTAATCATAATCAATATATCGATTATCTCATACACCAGTTTGTGTCGATCACTCGTAAAACAAAGATTATTTTAATTATATAAAGTAATAACAAATAATCATCGTATGTAAGTTTACATAGAAAAAGAGGCAAAATAATAAAAGTGCTCGAGGAATGTTTTTTGCTTAGTGTACACTGATGAAATAACGGTAGACGAGAGTGGCTAGAACTCCGAGTGCGATCGGAATCAACCAGGATCTCCAGGAACCACTGCAATTTCCAATTCCAATCATGCCACCTTGCAGCAACTAACATTTAGACACCAAAATCCAAAATTCAAAACTGAAACGCTCTACCAAAATCAAACTCTTTTCCTTCGGATTTCATCAACTCGCCGGTATTTTTATTTTCAGCCAATTCCAAAATTTTCAGGCTGTCTAGCGATTTTTTAAAACGAAATTCAAATATAAGAAATTCAATTCAGAATAATAATCTTCGAATTCTACAATTTATTCATTGGAATATTAAATTCTCATCATTCTTCAGTTTGGAAGATTTAGAATTAAAAGCTTGACTTTTAAAATTTTAAATCATCCAAATTTAAGAATTTCTATTCATACATCTCCAAAATTAAAGAGTTTTCAGTAGTAACTTTTTAAAATTGTAACAAAATCAAAGAGTTCTGAGTTTGATAAATTAAGAATTATTATATAATTTTTATGATTTACATTCGAAAATTCTTTAATTTTGTAATTTAAAACTTGACTTTTGATCTTTAAAATTATTCAAATTGAATTTTTTTGATTTATTAATGCTTTAAATGGAAAAGCTTTTAATTTAAAAAATTTACAATTAAAAATTATGCAGAATTGAAAACTCTTGACTTTTGATTTTCAAAATCATTTTAATTCAAGAATTCCTGTTTATACATCTCTAAAATTGAGTATTATTCCCTTGTAAATCTTTAAAACTGCAGAATTTTAAATTTAGAAAATTAAAGTGTTTTTATTTTAAGAATTTGTAATTAAAAATAAAACAAGTTTTGAGTTAAACAAATTAGAATTCTCTAACTTAAATAATTTGCATTCAAAATTTCTTCGATTAAAGAAATTAGAAATTGAAAACATGATTTTTAATCTTAATTTTGAAAATTTACCATCAAAAGAGATCCAAGTTTTAAGTTTTATGAATGAGAAATGATGTAATTTGTATTATTTACATTCAAAATTTTTCCGATTTTAAGGATTTAGAATTAAAAACTTGATTTTTGAACTTGCAAAATCATCCAAATTTAATCATTTTTATTGCTAAATTTTCTAAATTGTAAAAGTTTAAATTGAGACTATACAAGTTTTAAGATTTAAAATTAAAATTTTTTTTATTTCGATGACTTACATTAGAACTTTCTTCAGTTTAGAAGATTAAAAATTAAAAACTTGACTTTTAATCATTAAAATCATCTAAATTTCAGAATTTCTATTCACAAATCTCTAAAATAAAAGAGTTTTCAATTGTAAATCTTTAAAATTGTAGAAATTTCAATTATAAATTCAGAAAATTAAAAATTTCCTAATTTTGAAAATTAACTATTAAAAAATGCAAGTTCTAAGTTTTATAAATTAAAAATGATGTAATATGTATTATTTACATTCAAAATTAAATTAGGAAGATTTAAAATTAAAAACTTGATTTTTGAACTTGCAAAATCATCAAAATTTAATCATCTTTATTTCTACATTTTCTGAATTGTAAAAGTTTTAATTGAGATTATACAAATTTTAAGATTTAAAATTAAAAATTCTTCAATTTTGATGATTTACATTAGAACTTTCTTCAATTTGGAAAATTTAAAATGAAAAACTTAACTTTTAATCATTAAAATCATTTAAATTTCAGAATTTCTATTCAAAAATCTCTAAAATAAAAGAGTTTTCAATTGTAAATCTTCAAAATTGTAGAAATTTCAATTAGAAATTCAGAAAATTAAAGATTTCTTAATTTTCAAAATTAACCATTAAAAAAATTCAAGTTCTAAGTTTTATAAATTAAAAAATGATGTAATATGTATTATTTACATTCAAAATTAAATTTGGAAGATTAAAAATTAAAAACTTGATTTTTGTTCTTACCAGATCATCCAAATTTAATCATTTTTATTTCTATATCTTCAAAATTTTCGTCCAAATTCAATCCTTATCATAAAAATGTAATAATTTTTACTTTTCTACCTTTAAAATTGTAAAAGTTTGAATTTTAAATCTTTCAAATTAATGAGTTTTCAACTTAAAGTATGTATAATTAAAGAGGACACAAGTTTTACGATTAAAAATTCTTTAATTCTGATGAATTACAAGAGAAATTTCTTGAATTTAAAAAATTTAAATTTGAAAACTTGACTTTTAATCTTTAAAATCATTCAAATTTAAGAATTGCTATTTATACATCTCTAAAATTAAAGAGTTTTCAATTGCAAATCTTTAAAATTGTAGAACTTTGAATTATAAAGTTAGATAATTATAGTTCTTAATTTTGAAAATTATCCATTAAAAATGCAAGTTTAAAGTTTTACAAAATAAAAATTATGTAATTTGTATTATTTACATTCAACATTTATTCAATTTGGATAATTTAGAATTAGAAACTTGATTTTTGATACTGCAAAATCATCTTGGATCATTTTTATTCCTATATCTTTATAATTGAAGAGTTTTCCATTGTAAATCTTCAAAATTGTAAATCTTTCAGATTAATGAGATTTTAATTTCAAATATATAATTAAATATTATACAAGTTTCAAGATTTAAAAATAAAAATCTTTAATTTTGATGATTTACAGGGGAAATTTCTTTCATTTGGAAGATTTAGAATTGAAAACTTGACTTTAAATCTTTAAATTAAAATTTAAGAATTTATATTCATACATCTCTAAAATTAAAGAGTTTTTAATTGTAGATCTTTAAAAGTTCTTAATTTTGAAAATTAACCATTAAAGAAGATGCAAGTTCTAAGTTTCATAAACTAAAAATTATTCAGTTTTTATTATTTACATTCAAAATTTAATTTGTTTAATTTAAAATTAAAAACTAGATTTTTGATCTTGCAAAATCATCCAAATTTAATAATTTTTATTTCTAGAACTTCAACATTCTAAAAACTTGAAATATAAATTTTTTTAATTAATCAAGTTTTAATTAAAAATATGCATAATTAAAAATTGTACAAGTTTTATGATTTAAAATTCTTTAATGTTGATGATTTACATGGGAAATTTCTTTAATTTGGAAGATTAAAAATTTTAAACTTGTTTTTTAATTTTTAAAACCATCAAACTTTAAGAATCTCTATTCATACGTCTATAAAATTGAAGAGTTTTTAATTGTAGATCTTTAAAAGTTCTAAATTTTGCAAATTAACCATTAAAGAAGATGCAAGTTTTAAGTTTTATAGATTATAAATTATTCAATTGTTATTATTTACATTCAAAATTTAATTTGGTTATTTTAAAATTAAAAACTAGATTTTTGATCTTGGAAAATCATCCAAATTTAATCATTTTTATTTCTAGAACTTCCAGATTGTAAAACTTTGTAAATTTTTTTAATTAATCAAGTTTTAATTAAAAATATGTATAATTAAAGATTGTACAAGATTTATGATTTAAAATTCTTTAATGTTGATGATTTATATGGGAAATTTCTTTAATTTGGAAGATTAAAAATTTTAAACTTGTGTTTTAATTTTTAAAATCGTCGAAATTCAAGAATATCTATTCATAAGTCTATAAAATTAAAGAGTTTTCAATTGTAAATCTTTAAAAGTTCTTAATTTTGAAAATCAACCATTAAAGAAGATGCAAGTTTTAAGTTTTACAAATTAAAAATTATTCAATTTTTATCATTTACATTCAAAATTTAATGTGGTTAATTTAAAATTAAAAACTAGATTTTTGATCTTGCAAAATCATTCAAATTTAATCATTTTTATTTCTAGAACTTCAAAATTGTAAAACTTTGAATTGTAAATTTTTTTAATTAATCAAGTTTTAATTAAAAATATGCATAATTAAAGATTGTACAAGTTTAATGATTTAAAATTCTTTAATGTTGATGATTTACATGGGAAATTTCTTTAATTTGGAAGATTTAAAATTTAAAACTTGTTTTTTAATTTTTAAAATCATCAAAATTCAAGAATATCTATTCATACGTCTATAAAATTAAAGAGTTGTCAATTGTGAATCTTTAAAATGATAAAACTTTGAATTATAAATTTAGAAAATTAAACAGTTCTTAATTTTGAAAATTATTCATTGAAAAATATGCACATTTTAAGTTTAAAAAAATTATAAATGATGTAATTTGTTGTATTAATATCAAAATCTAATTTGGAAGATTTAGAATTGAAAAGTTTATTTTTTATATTGCAAAATCATCCAAATTTAACCCTTTTTTATTTATATAATTTCAAAATTGTCATCTAAATTTAATCATTTTTATTTCTACATCTTTTAGAATTAAAAATTCTTTAATTTTTCACGATATACATTAGACATTTCTTCAATTTCAACAATTTTGAATTGAAAACTTGACTATTAGTCTTTAAAATCATCCAAATTTAAGAATTTATATTCATACGTCTCTAAAATTAAAGAGTTTTCAATTGCAAATCTTAAAAATTGTAGAATTTTGAATTATAAATTTAGAGAATCATAGTTCTTAATTTTGAAAATTATCCACTAAAAAATGCAAGTTTTAAGTTTTAAAAAATAAAAATCATGTAATTTGTTTAATTCAAAATTTAATTTAAAAGATTTGAAACTAGAAACTTGATTTTTGATATTTCAAAATAATCCAAATTCAATCACTTATATTTCTATATCTTCAAAATTGAGGAGTTTTCCATTGTAAATCTCCAAAATTGTTAATCTTTAAAATTAATCAGTTGTAGATTTGAGAAATGTATAATTAAAGATTAAAAAAGTTTTACCTTTTAAAATTTTAAATTCTTTAATTTTATGATTTACATTCGAAATTTCTTTAATTTGGCTGATTCGGGATTAAAAACTTGACTTTTCATTTCAAATTCATTCAAATAAAAATTTTTCAGTTTTACGTCTCTAAAATTGTGGAGTTTTAAATTTTGAAAATTTACTGTCTAAATTTATTCAATTTTGAAGAATTAGAATTAAATTCTCTTCACTTTTGATCTTTAAAATCATCAAAATTTAAGAATTTTTACTGAACATCTTTAAAATTGATGTTTTTAATTTTTTTAATTTACAATTGATATTTATGCAACTTTAATGTTTTTAAATTAAAAATGCTGTAATTTTAACGATGGATATTTTAAATTTCTTAAATTTTGATGATTTATAATTGAAAACTCTTGTCCTTAGAACCTCAAAATCATCAAAAATTAAGCATTTTTATCTGAAATCTTTAAAATTCAAGCGTTCTTAATTTTGAAAATTTAAATTTTAAAATTTTTTATTTTAATTTATGCAACTTTTAAGTTTTACGATTAAAAACTCTCTAATTTTGATGATATACACTCTAAATTTTGTAAGCTTGGAAGATTTAGAATTAAAAACTTGATTTTTGATCAACAAAATCTTTCGAAGCCAAGAGTTTTTTTCATGTTAAGTCTTTAAAATTGAAGAACTTTGAATTGCAAATCTATAAAAGTAAAGGATTCTCATTTTTGAAAATTTACGATTAAAAATTATGCATTTTTTAAGTTTTCAATAAAAAATTCTGTAATTTTTACGATTTACATTCGAAATTTCTTCAATTTGGAAGATTAAGAATTTACAGCTTGACTTTTAATCTTCAAAATCATTCAACTTTATAAATTTTTATTTATACATCTTTAAGATTGAAGATTTTTCTATTGCCTTTAAAATGATAGAACTTTAGAGTAGAATTTAAAAATTTTTTAATTAATGAGTTTTCAATTTAAAAATGTATAATTACATATTATATAAATCTTAAGTTTAACAAATATAAATTCTCTAACTTTAATGATTTACATTCGACATTTCTTTAACTTGGAAGATTCAGAATTGAAAACTTGATATCTGATCTTCAAAATAGTCAAAAAAATAGAAAAAATATGCAAGTTTTAAGTTTTATAAATTAAAAATAATGCAATTCTAATTATTTTCATTCGGAATTTCTTCAATTTGAAAGATTATTAATTAAAAACTTGATTTCTGATCTTCAAAATCATACAAATTTAAGAATTTTATTTAAATATCTTTAAAACTGAAAAGTTTTTTATTATAAACCTTCAATAATGTAGAACCTTGAATTATAAATATTTCAAATTGTAGAGATTCAAAATCATCCAAATTTAAGAATATTTATACAGCTTCTAAATTAAATAGATGAACTATTCCAGAGAAAAAATTGAGAATTACATCATAATAAATCAAAACTTAAATTTTTTTAGCGTCCGACATTTTGAAAAATTTAAAAAAAGACAAGAATCCAACGATTAAATTTGGACAACTCTCTCCAAAATTTCTCCATTCAAATTAAAAATAAAATAAGAGAAAAAAAGAGGACAACCTCCAAATCCCTTCACTTCTTTTTTTCTTCTGTCTTTTTTTTTATAGGAAAAAAGAAGGGAGGGGGATTTGGAAATTGCCTTCCTTTTCTTTCGGCTTTTTTTTATTTTGATTATTTTACTTTGAATGTTGGATGTTTGAAAACATTTTAAGTCCTGTTTTATTCTAATTTATATATTATATATTCACTTTAATAAGAGGTTTACAATCTTTTTCGTCAAATATTTTTCCAATAAGTTATTTTATAACTATAATCAATATTAGATAGATTATATACATATTTTTTGATTAATTTTCGACAAAAATATTTCTTCTTCTGAATGGGAAGTTTCTTTTTTAAAAGACTGAAAGATTTAAATTATTATTCACATTTCAATAAAATGTTTCATATGCAAAAATGAAAAAATAATAAAAATGCAAGATTTTCATGAAAAATTCGAGTTTTCCAAGCTAAAAAAATCAGGAAAAATCCAGATTTTCAAGTTTTTCTAATTCGCTAGACACTCTGAAATTGAAAAAACACGAGATTTTTCTAAAAGACAGTTTAAAATGTTAACGAAATCCTGGGGTTGAGAAACTAGGTACAAAAATGTTTACCTCATAAGCCGTGCAGCAAAATCAATGGAAGATTGTTAGTCTTAAATTTAGCAGGATTTTAAAAGTACTTAGCATTGAAATTTCAATGCCGAAGATTCGGCATTATTTTTACTCTACCGAAATGCTATTTTATATCATTGTTACTTTATCAAAATACTATTTTTCACCATTTTTATTTTATCGAAATCCTAATCTACAGAATTTTTTTGTCTACCGGAATATTATTTTACATAAATTTACTTTACCGAAATACTATTTTTTATCATTTTCTTTTACCAAAATACTATTTTACATTATTTCTATTCTACCGAAATATTATTTTCCATCATTTTTATTTTATCGCAATACTATTTTACATAATTTTTTAACTTCTGAATCATCATTTGTTATTACTTTTACTCTACCGAAATACTATTTTATGTCATTTTTACTCCATCGAAATACTATCTTACGTAATTCTTACTCTTCCAAATCATCATTTGTCATTATTTTTACTCTAGCGAAATACTATTTTCTACCATTTTTATTTTATCGAAATCCTAATTCACAGATTTTTTTTCTACCGAAATATTATTTTACATAATTTTTATCTTACCGAAATATTATTTTACATCTTTTTCTTTTACCAAAATACTATTTTACATCATTTCTATTCTACCGAAATATTATTTTCCATCATTTTTATTTTATCGCGATACTATTTTACATAATTTTTAAAATTCTGAATCATCATTTGTTATTATTTTTACTTTACCAAAATACTATTTTATATCATTTTTATTTTATCGCAATACTGTTTTACATAATTTTTTAACTTCTGAATCATCATTTGTCATTATTTTTACTTTACCAAAATACTATTTTATATCATTTTTACTCTACCAAAATACTATTTTTCATCATTTTTATTTTATCGAAATCCTAATTCAAATTTTTTTTACCGAAATACTATTTTACATAATTTTTGTTTCATCGAAATACTAATTCACAGATTTTTTTGTAACGAAATATTATTTTACATCATTTTTTTACCGAAATATTATTTTACATCTTTTTCTTTTACCGAAATACTATTTTACATCATTTCTATTCTACCGAAATATTATCTTCCATCATTTTTATTTTATCGCAATAATATTTTACATAATTTTTTAACTTCTGAATCATCATTTGTCATTATTTTTACTCTACCGAAATACTATTTTGTCATTTTTACTTTATCCAAATATCATCTTACATAATTGCTACTCTTCCATTCACATTTTTTTCTACCGAAATACTATTTTACATCATTTTTATTTGATCGAAATACTAATTCACAGACTTCTTTTCTACCGAAACACTATTTTACATAATTTTTATTTTACGCAAGTACCAATTCACAAATTTTTTTTTCTACCGAAATATTATTTTACATAATTTTTATTTTACTGAAATATTATTTTACATCTTTTTCGTTTACCAAAATACGATTTTACATAATTTCTATTCTACCAAAATATTATTTCCCATCATTTTTATTTTTATCGCATTACTATTTTACATAATTTTTTATCTTCTGAATCATCAGTTGCCATTATTTTTACTCTAGCCAAATACTATTTTTCATCATTTTTATTTTATAGAAGTCCTAATTCACAGATTTTTTTCCAACGAAATACTATTTTACATAATTTTCATTTCATCAAAATACTAATTCACAAAATTTTTTTTCTACCGAAATATTATTTTACATAATTTTTATTTTACCGAAGTATTATTTTACATCTTTTTCTTTTATCAAAATCATCATTATTTTTACTCTAGCGAAATACTATTTTGTCATTTTTACTCTATCGAAATACTATCTTACATAAATGTTACTCTTCCGAATCATCGTTTGTCATTATTTTTACTCTGCCGAAATATTTTTAAATAAATAATAATAATAAATAAATATTTTTCACAATTTTTATTTTTTCGAAATCCTAGTTCACATTTTTTTCTACCGAAATACTATTTTACATCATTTTCATTTGAACGAAATACTAATTCACAGAATTTTTTTCAACCGAAATATTATTTTACATAATTTTTATTTTACCGAAATATTATTTTACATCTTTTTCTTTTACTAAAATACTATTCTACATCATTTCTTTTCTACCAAAGTATTATTTTCCATCATTTTTATTTTATCGCAATACTGTTTTACATAATTTTTCAACTTATGAATGATCATTTGTCATTACTTTTACTCTACCAAAATACTATTTTATATCATTTTTACTCAACCAAAATACTATTTTTCATTATTTTTATTTTATCGAAATCCTAATTCACATTATTTTTATTTTTCCAAGAATTCATTTTACATCATTTCTACCCTTCTGAAATACTATTTGACAGAATTTTTATTTTACCGAATAACGATCTGCTCTAATTTTTATTTATCCGGATCGTCATGTGTCATCATTTTTATTCTACCGAAGCCATTTTTTAATATTTTTACTTTACCGAAATGCTATTTTATATCATTTTTACTCTACCGAAATACTATTTTACATTATTTCTATTCTACCAAAATATTATTTTACATAATTTTTGCTTTATAGAAATACTATTTTACATCAGTTTTATTTTAGCGAAATGCTAGTTTACATTATTTTTATGTTAATGAATTACTATTTGTCATAATTTTTATTTTTCGGAATTGTGACTTTTTTTATGATTTTCGCTCTACCGAAATACTAGTTTACATCATTTTTATTGTACTGAAATGCTATTTTACATCATGTTTATTTTACCTAATCACTATTTTATATCATTTTTATTTTATTGAATTACTATTTGTCAAAATTTTAATTTTAGTAAATGACTATTTGTCATGATTTTTATTTTTCGGAATTGCGGTTTTTTAAACAATATTTATTCTTCCGACTCGTCAAGTCTCATAATTTTTATTCTCCAAAAAAATTATTTTACATAATTTTTATTCTGCTGTAATACTACTTTGCATAATTTTTATTGGAATGTGATTTATATTTGAATTCGATACGCGGTTATGCGTCATCTGTTTTTATTCGCTCGTAAATATTTTATCGTTCGGATAGTTTACATTGAAGAGTTTGCAATTTGTGTCAATAATCCAAAGTGAATCTGATCTTGCGTCTTTTTATTGACTTTACCTAACCTATATATATATATATATATGCTTGCAGTTCTAAAAATTAATATTTAACTAAATCAATATTTGTCATAACTTATATTTTACCGAAAAAATATTCTACATAATTTTTATTTTACCGAAAAATTGTTAAACATCATTTTTATTATTCAGAAATACGGGATGACATATTTTTGACAAAAAAGAAAAATTCCGAATATTGAAAAATACCAAAAATATAATTACCCAAAATGTTTATTAACGATATTGTATATATTCCGAAAGTAAAAGTTAACGTAACTAGAAAATACCAAAAATATAATTGCCGAAGCATTAAATTTCAGTCAAATAAAAATTTCAAACTTTTCAATTTACCGAAAAAAAACATCTGAAAATATTTACTAACGATGTCAAATTTCCGAAATTATTAAATTCTCAAAATTATATTGATTATCGAAAATTTAAAACCCGAATTTTCCAAATCCCAAAATTGGTAGGTTCTTGAAATAAGTGAATTCCCGAAATTTCTAGTTCCAAAGAAAAAATTAATATATTTTATCTGTTAGAATAATGTTATATTTTATTTAGGCGCATAGTTTGAAATTTAAAAAAGCCTTTTAAAATTTAAATTTATTTAACAAACTTTTGTCTGTAGTTTCATTTATTTCGGTAATTATATTTTCGGTAGTTATCAACGTTCAATATTTTTCTTTTTCATCGAAATTATGTCATCCCTTCGTAAATATAAAAATTATGGCAAGTGGTAATTCAGAAGAATGAAAATTAGTCAAACTGACGATTCGGGTAATCAAAAATTAAATTGTTTCTCGATCATGAAAATTTAGATAAAATAAACATTGGCGAAAATAAAATTTGGGGAATATTAATAAGCCTCGAAAATTTTGAAACGCTTTCAAAAATTAAAAATTTATAAATGTTATAAAATTGAAAAAAAAAACATTCTAAAAAGAACATGCGACAAACATAAAATGTGTAAATTTGGACCCAAAACCTACTCCGAATTTCACGATTTTCTATTAAAAATTAGAATGTTATTACTACAGATTATTTTGATTATAGAGGCGTTTTCAGTGAATTCAGCATGGATGGTGCAAAATGTAAAACTATATTCTGGAGCTCTCAAATATCACGCAGGGTTGAAAAAATTGTATTTAAAATAATTGTTAAAAAATGAGAATAAAATGTTTTTACACATAAATAAATTATTTTAAGCAAAATTTTATTGTTGAAAAAGAAGAAAATAACGTTAAATAATATTTGAAGGCTCCCTAAAGTGTAAATTAAATATTAAAACTTTGTTAAAAAAATAACTTTAAAAAATACCTAGAGTCATCATTTTCTACAGTTCCACTCGCCCAATCTTTGGTAACTTTACTGTCCGTCTTTGTTTTCTCTTCCTGAAAAAATTAAAAATAATACTAAATAATTTTAGGAATTGCAGGGTCGCTGTTTTAATCCAGGACACAAATTCACGGTTTGAAATTGAAGCTTAAACAATATTTTATTCACAAACTTTTAATTTAAACACTCAGTACATTGAGAAATGAATCAGTAAATTTGTAAATGTCTAAAATTATATGATTTTGAACAATGTTAAATTATATAAATTAAATATTGAATGATTAAAACTTTTTTTTTAAACAGGAAACTTTAAATTAAAAGTTAAATTATTTTAAGTTCAGGTCGTTTTAAGTTAATAACGGTTTAAATTTTAAAAAAATTAATGGACTAATTTAATTAAAATTTCAATTATTTTGTTAAAATCATTTTTGGTTGAATATTCAATCGTTTTACTGATAATTCATCTTTTTAAGTTATAATCTTAAAATTTTGTTAAAAATTCGTATTTTTGTTGAATTAAACTGTTTCTAATTTTAAATTAATTTTTGTTTGGTTGAAGTATCAACTATTAATTATTTTGTTTTAAATTCATTTTTTTCGCTTAAAAATTCAACTTTCTTAATGAAGAGTTTAAATTAAAGAGTTTATAGATTTCTGATAAAAAAAAATGAATCCACGCTATCATTTTTAATGCTCTAAATTGAAGAATAAATTAATAAATTTGTAAATATTAATTTTGAATAATTTAAATAGATATAATAATAATTAATTTGTAAATATTCAAAATTATATTATTTTAAGCAATTTTAAGTTAGAAATATTAAAAAATGAAAGATTAATTTTTTTAACCCTACGCTTTATAAATTAAAAGTCAAATTTTTTATTTTAAATCGTTTCAGAATAATAATAGTACGGTTAAAAGTTTAAATTTATCAACAAATATTAATGCTCTTAAAAAAACATTTAAATATTGATAAACATTAAAAAATTATTTTTTTTTTTAATTTATTTTTTTTTAATCAGTGTTTTGAAAATGTAATATTTAGACTAAAATAATATTTGAATAGGATCTGAAATTGAATAAAAACGTTTAATTAAGAATTTATTAATTTTGACTTATTTTAAAATTAAAAATATTTAGTTAATAAAGTTTTAATCCGAAGTTTACATATATTTAACACTAAGACTTTCAAATTAAAACGGTTCAACTTTTATCGTTAAAATCTTTAAATTATTTAATTTCTATCAGTTTCAGAATCGTCTTTTAATTCTTTCAATTGCAAATCCAATAAAAATGAAGACCTAAAATGTAAAATTATTAAAGTAAAAGATTTTAGAATTACGCAATAAAAACTTCATGATTTTATAATTTAAATATAATAAATATAACTTAAATATAATAATTATAATTAAATATAATTACTTCTATTATTTCTCCTATTTTATAGGGCTCCATCATTTGTCTAGCATCACTTGAATGTCCTACATCTTCGAAAGCTTCGGTTGAGTCACGTCCTGCTTGTTCCAAAAGAACTTCCTCTCCACCAGGGTGCTTAAAAAAAGAAATTTAATAAACTATTATGTTTATATTATTTATTACCAAAAAAGAGTCTAGAAACAAAAATTTGCAACTAGATTAAATATAAAACTAATGTAAGAAAACAAAACGTAATGTACTTTTTAATAAAAAAAAAAACACTGAAAAGAAATCTCTTGAAATTCTTCGGAATCTTTTAAAATAAGTTAAAATATTTAAAATCCTTCGAAATTTGTCAAATTCCTTCATAATCCTCAAAACAGTTGAAATTCGTAAAAAATGCCTGGAAATAAAACGCACGCGCGCGTTCGCGTCCCTGAATTTTTATTTTCTTATCTTAAATACATAAAGCTTTTAAAAATCAATAACACAGTTTTTTAATATGAAGAGTTCTAAAATTTTTTGAAACAAAATCTCTTTAAATACTTTGGAATCTTTAAAAATAAATTAAAATCTTTAAAATCCTTTGAAATTTTTTTATGTCTTTGACATCCCTTGAAATGGTTGAAATCCGTAGAAATCCCTTAAAATAAGATTTATTTTATTCCCTAAAGTTCTCTAGTTTAAATTCGTGAATTTTCTAGTTCGGCCATTTTAGAGTTTGGCCATTTTCTGTCGGGAATTTTCCATTTCGGGATTGTTATGTTTCAGCCATTTTATTATTCGGGAATTTCATTTCTCGAGATTTTTCAGTCGTTCCAATATAAACAGCACAATAATGAAATATTTTTATCAAAGAATTTTTTTTAATATTTAAAATTAAAATTCTTTTTGTTTTAATTCAAAATAACAATAATTAAACAAAAATTATATTTAAAAAATAAATTAAAAAACACGTATACCTTGAACGAAAAAAAAATTTCTTGCTAAATTTTCTCTGATCCTAATGTTTTTCAAAAAAACTTTGCAGGATTTAATTTAGCAGTCATCCATCTCGAAATATCTTTTCACATTTTTTTAAAATAATAAATTACACTACTGAGAACGTTTTTTGTATTTTTTTTAAATACTATGCACCTTTCATACAAAATTTTTCATCCTGAAATATATATTTTTTAATTATTATTCTTTAAAATTCAAAAACTAATGTTTAAAAACTTTAAACATTAGAAAAAATTCTTTGATGAAAATATTCGATTATTGCATTTTTAATAACTAAATGATCTTTGTTAGAAAAATTTATTTTAATTGTTTCAATTCAGAAATTTTCTAGTTTGGATATTTTCTAATTCATCAATTTTCTATCTGGAATGTTATTATTCGTGAAATTTCCATTTCCGGATTTTTATGTTTCGGGAATTTTATAATATCCGGGATTTTATTTTTCGCGATTTTTCAGTCGTCCTGATTTAAACAATGCAACCAAATATTGTTATCAAAGAGTTTTTTAAATATTTAAAGTTTTTAAAAAATATTTTCTGAATTTGAAATAATGATAATTGTATAAAAATTATGTTTAAAAAATAAACTAAAAAACACGTCCGCCTCGAACAAAAGAAAAATTTTACTAAACTTTCTGCGATCCTAATAACATTTTCCAAGCAAACTTTGCAGGATTTAATGCAGCACTGATTTATCTCGAAATTTAAAAAAAAAATAATTTTTAAATAATAAATTGCACTATTGAGAACGTTTTGTGTATTTTTTTAAATACTATGCACATTTTCAAACAAAATTTGTCATCCAAAAATATATTTTTTCTAATTAAATATTGTTATTTAATATTCAAGTTATAATTTTTAAAAACTTTAAATATTAAAAAAAAATTTTTGAAAAAAAAAACATTTGATTATTGTATTTTTAATAGATAAATTATACTTATTAAATTTTGTTTAATTGTTTGAATTCGAGAATTTTCTAGTTCAGCTATTTTATAATTTGGAAATTTTTATTATTTGGAAATTTTCCATTTCGGGATTCTTATGTGAATTTTATATCACGAGATTTTTCAGTCGTATTTAAAGTTTTTAAAAACTATTGTTTGTTTTTAAAATAACAATAATTATATAAAAAGTATAGTATAAAAATAAATTTAAAAACACATGCGCTTCGAAGGAAAAAAAAATTCTTGCTAAATTTTCTCGGATCCTAATAACATTTTCTAAACAAACTTTGCAGGATTCAATTCACAACTGATCTATCTGGAAATTTCTTTTTAATTTTTTTCAATTCTGAAATTCGCTTATTGAGAACGTCTTCTATTTTTAATACTATGCACATTTTCAAAAAAATTTGTCTTCCAGAAATATATATTTTTCAATTACTGTTACTTAAAATTCAAAAAATAATGTTTAAAAACTTTAAATATTAAACAAAAATCGTTTGATAAAAGTACGTGATTATTTTGTTTTTAATATATAAATAATACCTATTAAAAGACAATTTTTTCAACTGTTTAAATTCGGGAATTTTATTATTCAGGAATTTTACAGTGTCGGAAATTTTATTTTTCGGATTTTTAATCTTCCCAATTCAAACAATATATTAATCAAATATTTTTATGAAAGAATTCTTTTTAATATTCAAAGTTTTTTAAAATTATTGTTAGTATTTTACATAAAAATAATTGTGTAAAAATTATATTTTAAAAATAAATTAAAAAACACGTGCGCCTCAAACGAAAAAAGAATTTCTCGATAAATTTTCTCCGATCCTAATAACATTTTCCAAACAAACTTTGCAGGATTCAATTCAGCACTGATTTCAAAATTTCTTTTTAATTTTTTAAAACAATACATTCGATTATTGAAAATATTTTTTTTTAATACTACGCAGATTTTCAAACAAAAATTGTCATCCAGAAATATATATTTTAAAATTATTGTCATTTAAAATTTCAAAAATTCAAAAAATTTCAAGGTCTTTTCCAGGTTTTCTAGGTCGGAAAATCAAGTTTTTCCAGGCTTCCTTTTTTACATCAAACAATGAAATAACCGTTTGTTACAAATGTAAAAAGAGCCATTTAAAAAAATTTTAAATCTTTGTAAACTATTTAAAATTCCTGAAATCTTTGAAATGTTTGTGAAACGTTTGAAATCTTTTGAAATCTTTGTGAATTCGTTAAAATATTTTGAAGTATTTAAAATCTTTGTGAAATTTTGAACTTCCTGTGAAATCTTTGAGAAATATTTCGTAATCTTTAAACGATTTTCTAAAATCTTTGATATCCTTGAAATCTTTGTGATTCTTTTAAGCCTTTGTAATCTTTATGAAATTTTTGCAATATTTCTGAAATCTTTCTTTGAATTTTGTATGTAAAATCTTTTGTTTTCGTTTGAAATCATTAAAATCTTTTGGAATATTCTCAAATTTTTTTAAACCTTTTGGAATCGTTCAAAATCTTTGTAATAGTTTTAAATCTTTCTTTACAAATTGCTTTGAAATTTTTTTTGAAATATTTGCAAAATCTTGCTGAAATAAAATTCAAAATTCGTTTGAAATCATTAAAATATTTGAATTGTTTCGAAATAGTTTGAAAAATTTGAAATCGATTAAAATCCATGAAATGTTTTAAAATCTTTATGAAATTTTTATGAAATCATTTGAAATTTTCTAAAAAATTTGCGAATCATTTCAAATCTTTAAAACGTTTCGAAACCTGGTTTATACTCTTTTCAAAATCTTGAAAATCTGTAAAACCTTTGAAATGCTTGAAATATTTATGAAATCTTTTAAATCTGGTGTACGCGCCTTTTCTAAATCTCTAAATGCTTGAAATCTTTAAAAAAAATCTTTTGGAATCTTTTAAAATTTTTATGAACTCTTTGAAACCCTTGAAATTCTTTTAAATATTTGTAAAATCTTCCTAAAATTTTTTGTATTAGTTTGAAATCACTGGAAAATTAAAAATCTTCGTGAAATCTTTTACACACAATTGAAATCGATAAAAATTCTTGAAATTTTTACTAAATTTTTATGGAACCTTTTAAATATTTGTGGACTCTTTCTGAAATAATTTGTATTAATTTCAAATCATTAAAATAATTGAAATCTTCTATGAAAATTGGAAATCGTTTGAAATCTTCTAAATGTTTCGAAATGTCAAAAATCTGGTTTATACCCTTTCTAAATCTGTAAAATCCTTGAAATCTGTGGAAAGCTAAAAAATCTTTGTGAAATGTTCGAAATTTTAAAGAAATCTTTTTAATCTAGTGTACACGGCTTTTTAAAATTTTTGAAATGCTTGGAATCTTTGAGAAATATTTTTAAATCTTTTAAAATTTTTGCAAAATGTTTAAACTCCTTGAACTGTTTGTGATATATTTGAAACCTGGTGTACGCGCAATTTCTAAATCTCTGAAATGCTTGAAATCTTTAAAAAATCTTTTGGAATGTTTTAGAATTTTTGTAAAATCTTTGC
>JAUELO010000366.1:4243544-4255960 GCA_032357855.1 Amphibolips quercusostensackenii
TTCTACCAAATTGTTTAATTTTCGAGCCGAAAAGACGAATCTTTAACAAAAAAGTTACTTTACAACTGAAACAGGTTAATTTTTAACTAGGCAGTTGCATTTTTAACAACAAAGAAATTAAACTTCTTCAAAAAGACATAAATTTAAAAAAAAACTGTTTAACAGAATTGTTGAATTTTTGATAAAAAAATTTCTTAGTCAAGACAGAACAAAAAATTTTAATCAAATTGGTTAATTTTTAAGCCAAAAAGACAAATATTCAACAAAACAGTTGAATTAATAAAATTTGTTAATCAAGAATGAAAAAAAGAGTTCAATAAAAGTGTTAAATTTTTAAGCCAAAAAGATCAATTTTTAACAAAACAGTTAAATTAAAAAAAAAATTTAGCTAAGAAAACAAAAATTTCAATCAGATTGTGGAATTTTCAAGTCAAAAAAAATAAAATTTTAACAAAATAGTTGATTAAAAAAAATTTAATTAAATTGTAGAATTTTTAAGTCAAAAAAATTAAATTTTAACAAAATAGTTATTAAAAAAAAATTACTTAAGAAAAAAAATTCAATTAAATTGTTAAATTTTCAAGACAAAAAGACGAATTTTCAACAAAATAGTTCTTGAATTTCAGAGACAATAATAAGAATTTCCTACAAAATAGTCGAAATATCAACCAAAAAAATTTGTTAGTGAAGAAAAAAAAATTGCAATCAAATTGTTGAATATTCAAGCCAAAAAGATTAATTTTTAACAAAGAGCTGAATTAAAGATAAAAATAAATTTTAGTCGAAAAAAGGAAAAATGTCAATAAAAATCTTGAATTTTCAAGCCATAAAGACGAATATTTAACAAAACACTTAAATTAACAAAATTTGTTAATTAAGAATGAAAAAAAGAATCCAATAAAATTGTTGAATTGAAAACAAAATTGAAAACAAAACTTTCAATCAGATTGTAGAATTTTCAAGTCAAAAAAATAAAATTTTAACAAAATAGTTAAATTAAAAAAAAATTACTCAAGAAAAAAATTTAATTCAATTGTTGAATTTTCAAGTCAAAAAATAAAATTTTAACAAAATACTTGAAAAAAAATTACTCGAGAAAAAAAATTTAATTAAATTGTTGGATTTTCAAGTCAAAAAATAAAATTTTAACAAAATACTTGAAAAAAAATTACTCAAGAAAAAAAATTTAATCAAATTGTTGGATTTTCAAGTCAAAAAAATAAAAATTCAACAAAATAGTTTAAAAAAATTACTCAAGAAAAAAAATTCAATCAAATTGTTGAACTTTCAAGACAAAAAGGCGAATTTTCAACAAAATAGTTCTTGATTTTCAGAGACAAAAAATAGAATTTCCTACAAAATAGACGAATTTTCAACCAAAAAGAAAATTGTTGGTGAAGAAAAAAAAATTTTAATCAAATTGTTGAATTTTCAAGCGAAAAAGATGAATTTTCAACAAATAGTTGAATTAAAAATAAGAATAAAATTTAGTCAAGAAAAAAAATTTCAATAAAATTCTTGAATTTTCAAGCTATAAAAGACGAGTATTCAACAAAACAGATAAATGAAACAAAAATTGTCAATCAAGAATGAAAAAAAAATCAATAAAATTGTTGAATTTTTAAGCCAAAAAGACCAATTTTTAACAAAACAGTTGAATTTTAAAAATAAATCTAGTCAAGAAAGAAAAAAAAATTTAATTGAATTGTAAAATTTTTATGTAAAAAGAATAAATTTTTTAAAAAATAGTTGAATTAAAAAAAAATTACTCAAAAAAAAAAATTCAATTAAATTGTTGAACTTTCAAGACAAAAAGGCGAATTTTCAACAAAATAGTTCTTGATTTTCAGAGACAAAAATAAGAATTTCCTACAAAATAGTCAAATTTTCAACAAAAAAAAATTTGTTGGTGAAGAAAAAAAATTTTAATCAAATTGTTGAATTTTCAAGCGAAAAAGATGAATTTTCAACAAACAGTTGCATTAAAAATAAAAATGAAATTCAGTCAAGAAAAGAAAAAATTTCAATAAAATTCTTGAATTTTTAAGCCAAAAAGACGAGTATTCAACAAAACAGTTTAATTTAAAAAAAATTGCCAATCAAGAATGAATAAAAAGAATTCAATAAAATTGTTAAATTTTTAAGCCGAAAGACCAATTTTTAACAAAACAGTTAAATTTTGAAAATAAATTGAGTCAAGATAAAAAAAAAATTAAATTGTAGAATTTTCAAGGCAAGAAAAAAAATTTTTAAACAAAATATTTAAATTAAAAAAAAAATTACTTAAGAAAAAATGTCAATTAAATTCTTGGATTTTTAAGTCAAAGAAGACAAACTTTTAATAAAACAGTTTAATTTGCAAACGAAAAATTTGTTATTCATGATAAAAAAATTGCAATCAAATTGTAAAATTTTCTAAGCAAAATAGACGAATTTAAAAACAAAAAATTTGCTAGTCAAAAAAGAAAAAAATCAATAAAATTTTTGAATTTTTAAGCCATAAAGGCAAATTTAGAACAGAATAGTTGAAAAAAAAACTATTAGTTAAGAGAGAAACGAAATTTAAATCAAACAGTTAAATTTTTAATGAAAAAAGCGCACTTTTAACAAAACAGTTAAATTTGCAAAAGAAAAATTTCTTATTCCAGAAAAAAAATTCAATCAAATTGTAGAATTTACAAGCAAAAGAGACAAATTTAAGAAAAGAACTCAAATTGTTGAGTTTTTAAGCCAAAAAGACAAATTTTTAACAAAACGTTTGAGTTTTGAACCAAGAAGTACGACTTTTTAAGAAAATTTTTTGATTTTCAATAAAATAATTCAATTCCAAAACAAATAATAAAATTTTTTTTATAAAAAAGATAAACTCTTAACGAAAAATTTAATAATAGACTATTTAGCCTAGAAAAATGAACCTAGAATGAACCTAGCGAAATACCAAAATAAAATTTTCACTAGAAATAATGTAAAATATTATCTTAATTCTTAATTTTATAGAAATATTTTCCGAAGAAAATATTTTATAAATTTTCCAACGAAGGTTGTCTAATAGAAAGTAAAATCAATATAGGTGATAATCGATTCTTGGAAGTGATAAAACTAAAAATAAAAAATAACTAGTTGTTAAAACAATTGGCCTTGCATAAAAATCAGACGATTTAAATGCCTGACGGAGAGAAAAAGCACACGTCACAGAATTAATTTTTTTATTGTATTTCCGAGATACATATTTTAAGTTGGAAAATATTCAAAAATTCAAGAATATTTAATTTAATACAATATTTAGTTCTTGCATGTTTTGAAAAATATTTTCAAATTAAAAAAACTGTATTTTCTGCAAGTACGAATTAAAAAAATTGATTAAATAAAAAAAGGGATTTTTAGGAAAATAGGCTTTTTATTTTTTAGAAGAAATCGACACATTTCGTTAATTTTGAACCGCTTTTAAATTTTTTGACGTCGAAATTCAAATACTTGTAAGTTTGGGATTTTTGTTGTTGTTGAAAATTCAACTGTTTTATTGAAAATCCGTTTTTTGGATTGAAAATTCAACAATTTTATTAATTTTTTTTTATCGACTCACACATTTTTAAAATTCAACTGTTTTGTTTAAAATTTTGTCTTTTTGTCTTGGAAATTTTACATTTTGATTTGCCTCTGTGGCTTGAAAATTCAATAATTATATTAAATTTTTTTTTCTTTCTTGACAACAATTTTTTTTTTAATACTTGATTACATATTTTACTTTCTTGACCACAAACTTTTTTTCTTTTTTTTAAATTCAACTGTTTTTTTGGAAATTCATCTTTTTGGCTTTAAAGTTCAACAATTCAATTGAAATTTTTTTTTGAATTTTTTTTTTCAAAATTCAACTGTTTTTTGAGTTTTTTTTTGTTGAAAATTTTACAATTTGATTGAAATTTTTTTCCCTTTTGACTAACAATTTTTTATTTCAAAATTCAACTGTATTGTTGTGAATTAGTCTTTTCGGTTTCAGAATTTTTTTCCTTTGTTCAGTAAATATATTTTTTTAAGATTCAATAGTTTTCTTAAAAATTTGTCTTTTTGGCTTGAATATTTTACATTTTGATTAATTTGTTTTTCTTTTTTTGTCAAAACATTTTTTTTGATTTAACTATTTTGTTGAACAGTTATATTTTTCGATTACAAATGCAAAAGTTTGATTAAAATTTGATTTCTTTCTTGGCTAATATTTTTTTCTTTTTTCAAAATGTAGCTGTTTTGTTGAAAATTTGTGTTTTTGGTTTTAAAGTTCAACAACTCAATAAAAATTTTTCTTTCTCGATTTTTTTTTCAAAATTCAACTGTTTTGTTGAGTCTTTTTGGCTTGAAAATTTTACAGTTTGCTTGGAATTCTTTTCTTTCTCGACTAACAATTTTTTTTCAAAATTCAATTGTTTTGTTGTGAATTAGTCTTTTTGGCTTCAGAATTTTTTTTTCTTTCTTGACTAAATTTTTTTTCATGATTCAATAGTTCTGTTGAAAATTTGTCTTTTTCGCTTGGATATTCTACAATTTTATTGAATTTATTTTGTTGAACGGTTATCTTTTTCGATTACAAATTCAAAAGTTTAATTGAAATTTAATTTCTTTCTTGGCTAATATTCTTTTTCTATTTTCAAAATTCAACTGTTTTGTTAAATATTTGTCTTTTTGGCTTTAAAGTTCAACAATTTCATTAAAATTTTTCTTTCTCGATTTTTTTTGTCAAAATTCAACAGTTTTGTTGAATCTTTTTGGCTTGAAAGTTTTACAGTTTGATTTGAATTTTTTCTTTCTTGACTAACAATTTTTTTCAACATTCAATTGTTTTGTTGCGAATAGTCTTTTTGGCTTCAGAATTTTTTAATCTTTTTTGACTAAATTTTTTTTTCATGATTTAACAGTTCTGTTGAAAATTTGTCTTTTTCGCTTGAAAATTCTACAATTTTATTGAATTTTTCTTTTCTTTCTTGGCTGAAATTTTTTTTGTGATTTAACTATTTTGTTGATCGTTTATCTTTCTCGATTACAAATTCAAAAGTTTGATTAAAATTCTTCTTCTTTCTTCGCTAATAATTTTTTTCTTCTTTCAAAATTCAACTCTTTTACTGGGAATTTGTCTTTTTGGCTTCAGAATTTTTTTTCTTCCTTGACTAAATATTTTTTTTCATAATTTGAAGATTTTGTTAAAAATCCGTTTGATCTTGAAAATTCTACAATTTGCTTGAAATTTTTTTTCTTTTTTGACTAACAAATTTTTTTTTTAATTGAACTATTTCGTTAAACGTTCATCTTTTTTGCTTAAAAATTCAGAAGTTTGATTAAAATTTATTGTCTTCCTTGACTACCAAATTTTTTGTTTTTAAATTTATCTCTTTTGCTTAAAAATTCTACAATTTGATTTAATTTTTTGTTGCAATTCCACTGTATTGTTGAAAGTTCATCTTTTTGCCTTGAAATTTAACAATTTGATTAAATTTTTTTTTGTCTTGACTGAAAATTCAACAACTTGATTGAAATTGGTTTTTTTTCTAAACTAATAATTTTTTTTTAAATTCTTCTGTTCTGTTCAAAATTGTTCTTTATCGTTTGAAAAGTGAACAATTTTTTCGGATTTTTTTTGCCTTGACCAACAATTTTTTTTATTCTACTGTTTTATTCAAAATTTTCCTATAGGCTTGGAAATTCAAAAATTTGAATAAATTATTTTTTTGTTTCACTATCAAATTTTTTTGGTTGTCAATTCAACTTTGTTGGCTAAAAATTTTGCTTTTTTGTTAAAAATTCAAATATTTTGCAGAAAATTTTTATTTTCGGCTCTAAAATTCAACAATTATTTTGTTCAAAATCTATCTTTTTGTTTTGAAAATTCTAAAATGTGATTGAAATTTTTTTTCTTTACTCATAATTTTTTTCTAATTCAACTGTTTTGTTAAATATTCGTCTTTTTGACTTAAAAGCCAAACAATTTGATTGAAATTTGTTTTCTGTTTTGATATAGAAATTTTTTCATTAAAAATTCAACTATTGTTAGAAATATTTTTTTTTTTAAATTCATCTTCTGTAGAAATATAATTTTTTTTAGTTAAAATTGCAACTGCCTGGTTATAAATTAATCTACTTTTGTCAAAAACTAACTTTTTTGTTAAAAATGAACATTTTCGGGTTAAAAATTCAACTTTTTTGTAGAAAATTTGTCTTTTAGGCTCGCAAATTGACCTATTCCGTTAAAAATTTAGCTATTTGGTTAGATATTTGTCTTGAAAGTTTAACAATTTAAATAATTTTTTTTTATTTTCTGTTTTCCCCTTTTTTTCAAAATTCAACTATCTTGTTGAAAATTTATCTTTTTGACTTAAAAATTGTGTAAATTAATTAAAATTTCATTCCTTTATTGCCCAACAATATATTTTTTTTAATTTAAGAACATTTGGAAATTTGTCTTTATGGCTTGAAATTCAACGATTCAACAATTTTTTTTTTATTAAAAATTTTTTTTTCGAAATTCAAATGTTTTGTTGAGAATTAGTCTTTTTGACTTAAAAATTTTCTAATTTGATTGAAACTTGTTTTTTCTTGACTGCCCAATTTTTTTTTAAATTCAAATGTTTTATTAAACATTCGTTTTTTTTGGCTGAAAAATTCAAGAATTTAATGAAAATTTTTTTTTTTCTTGGATAACAATTTTTTTTAATTTAACTGCCTTGTTGAATGTGTTTTTCTGGCTTGAAAATTCAAAAATTTTATTGCATTTTTTTATTTTTGACAAACAATTTTTTCCTCTCGAAATTCAACTACTTTGTTGAAAATTTGTCTGACTTGAAAATTCTGTAAATTGATTGACATTTTTTTATTTATTAACCAACAATATTTTTTTAAAAATTCAACAACATTTGGAACTTTGTCTTTATGGCTAGAAAGTTCAACGATTCAATAATTTTTTTTTCTTTTTTGACTAGAAATTTTTGTTTCGAAATTTAACTGTTTTGTTGAGAATCAGTCTTTTTGGTTAAGAAATTTCATGATTTGATTGAAACTTTTTTTTTCTTGACTAACCAATTTTTTTTTAAATTTAAATATTTTATTAAACATTCGTTTTTTTGGCTAAAAAATTCAAGAATTTAATGAAATTTTTTTTTCTTGGATAACAATTTGTTTTAATTCAACTGCCTTGTTGAATATTTGTCTTTTTGGCTTGAAAATTCAACAATTTTATTGCATTTTTTTATTTTTGACGAACAATTTTTTTTCTCAAATTTCAACTGTTTTGTTAAAAGTTCGTCTTTTTGGCTCGATTTGATTGAATTGATTGAACCAAAAAGTTGCATTTTTAAACAAAAAATTGATTTTTTACCAAAAATACGAATTTTCTACAAAATACATCAATTTTGAACAAAATAGCTTAATTTTCTGCCGAATTATTAACATTTTTAGCCAAAAATAAGAATTTTTTACAAAACACTTTAATTTTCAGCCTAAAACTGTGAATTTTTAACAAAAAAGTTAATTTTCAAAACAATTTGATTGAAGTTTTGTTTCTTCTTCCTGTAAAAATTTTTGTACTAAAAATTTTACTATTTTGTGAAACAGTTATTTTTTTTATTTTGTTTAAAAATTCATCTCCTTCTGTAAAAATGTTATTTTTCAGCTAGAAATGCAACTTTATGGTTAAAAATGAATCTATTTCGATTAAAAATTAAGTTTTTTGTTAAAACTTCACATTTTTAAGTTGGAAATTTAACTGTTTTATGGAAAATTCGTATTTTTGTCTAAAAGATTTTATAATTCGGTAAAAAATTGAACTAATTAGTTGAAAATTAATGTATTTTGTTGAAAATTTGTATTTTTTGTAAAAAATCAATTTTTTGTTTAGAAATGCAACTGTTTGGTTTAAAACTAATTTTTTATTCTAGGATTCAACTACTTTGTTGAAAATTTTTCTTTTCAGATTTTAAATTCAACTCTTTGGCTAAAGGTTAAAATACTTTCTTAAAAATTCATTAATTTTTTGTGGTTAAAGATTCACAATTAAATTAAAAATTCGTTCTCATTTAATTAAGAATTATTTTTTGATGATAGAAGTGTAACTATTTTGTTAAAAATTCAACTGATTTATTGTAAATAATCTTTTTTGTTAAACATTTATATTCTTGGGTTGAAAATTTGTATTTTTTGTAGAAAATCAATTTTTTGTTTGAAAATGCAACTGTTTGGTTACAAATTAATCTTTTGTTCTGAGATTCAACTATATTGTTGAAAATTTTTCTTTTTAGATTAAAAATTCAACTTTTTGGCTGAAAGTTGAAATACTTCCCTAAAAATCAATTAATTTTTTGTGGTTAAAGATTCATAATTGAATTAAAAATTCGTTCTTATTTAATTAACCATTATTTTTTGAAGATAGAAGTGTAACTATTTTGTTGAAAATTCAACTGATTTATTGTAAATAATCTTTTTTGTTAAACATTCATATTCTTGGGTTGAAAATTCAACTGTTTTATAGAAAATTCGCCTTTTTGGCTTAAAAGTTCAACAATTTGACATTTTTTTAAAATTATTTGGCACAAAATTAAACTATTTTATAGAAATTTGTTTGAAAGAAAATTAAGTTTCCTCGATACAACTTTATCTACACAATTTTTGGTTAAAAATTGATCTTTCTGAGTTTAAAAATTTAAGTATTCATTTAATAATTTTCAGAAACGATAAAAATGTAAACTAAATTTAATTAAATAAAATTTAGACTAAAATCACATCTACTGTTGAAAATATTTAGTTAAAAATTTATTTAATTTGTTAAAAATTCGTTTTCGTTGGTAAAAAATTCAACTGTTTGTTTAAAAATGTATGCATTTTGTTAAAAATTTGTCTATTTTGGTTGAAAATTTCACTGTTTGAAAATTTATGTATTTTCTCCAAGAATCGTTTTTTTTTTATTTTATAAAAAATTAATCCTCTTATTATAAAATTCAACTATTTGCTAGAAAATATATGTGTTTAGTTGACAATTTGTTTTTTTTTGGTAAAAAATTAATTGTTTCAGTTAAAAATGCAACTGTATGTTTCAAAATAAATGTTTTAGTTAAACATTTAATTATTTTGTTGAAAATTAATCTTTTTTTGTTAAAATTCAACTGTTTTTTATTTAAAATTGAAATATTTTTTGGCATAAATATCAGCCATTACATTTTTTGTCGAAAATGAGTATTTCAGACATTAGTTATTTGGGAAAATAAGCTTTTTATGTTTAAAACAAAATCGACACTATTTCGTTAATTTTGAACAGTTTTAAAATTTTTCCATGTCAAAATTCAAATACTTGAAACTTCAAAACAAATATTTTTTTTTTGAAAAATACGTGTCGCCTAATTTCGGCAAAGACTGCAAAGTACGGACGCTCTTATGTTGCATAACAAAGCATCCGTCGGAGAAAAGTATTCTTGGACACTTGTACGAAGTCAAATGTAAAACTCACAAAGAAATGAGCCCTGCTCGATTCCAAATTTATTCCGGAAGCTGAAAAATAAAAAAGTTGAGTATCGACAGAAAAAAAATATCGGAGTAAATATTGTTTGGAAATTTTTTACTGTTTCATCGAAATTTTCTTTCACTTTCTCATAATTTGAAGGGGAGTTTTTTAATTTCAAATTGCTGTAATAAATATCAGCATTAAACTATTAATTGAATTCGATTGCAGGATTTAAATGAAGCCTTAATGGATTAAAATCTGTTTTAATTTCACAACCGAATGTATACCAATTTTTATGTATCCCGGCTTAAAAATTAATTTGCGAATAATTTTTTTTTTAGTTATAAAAGTGATAAACTCTACTGGTTTATTATAAATAAATACCTAACAAATTTGTTTCATTTTTTTAATTTTTTCTAAACTCGCTCTGAAGAAGTGTTTCAGATAATGCAAAATCCATTAAAAAAGTAGGGGCGTCTGCTTGACGCTATTCATAAATTATAAATAAACTGAAAATAGTATCTGCAAACACACCCTTTTCATCAAAAGTGGAGTAAAACATTGATTGTTTCTGTTGAATAAAACTCGACTGCACTATTTGAAATATGAAAGAGATCAAATAAAAGCACTCTTTGATGTTTCCCGAATTCCCAAATTAAATAAACTTTTTTAGAGGATTGATTTCCAGAGGAAACTTTGCTTTTCAGCTGCTAACAACTTTTCCCAATTTAATTTCCATATTAATCAGATTTTTTTCTCCCAGAATTAATGATTTTATTGATAGAAAACGCACAGTTTCTAAAAATATACCTTTTCTATTTCCCAGTCTCGTGACTCTAAAAATGAGATTCATACATAAGTTAAATAGACATTAAAAGTGAGAAATAGATAGTAAAATTCAACCTCAATCGCAGAAATGAAATATCTTCAAATCAAAATAATCTTGGCAAGAAAAGGTTGGTCTTTAAAATCTCATAAAATTAGGATAAAATTTCCCTCTAAATAACACAAAATGAGGGTCTAGAATCTTAAAAAATAAATAAATACTTTGTTTGTTTCGACTACCCTAATAAACAGATGTATTTAAAATAAATTATTATATTTATTATCGTTATAGTATTGCTGTAAGTGCGTTACCGGAATAGTTGGTTGGCTTTGAGCCAAAATATTCCTCGTGATCGAGACGAGCACGTGAGATAATGTGCCTGACATTTTTGTGTATCCGAATACCTCCAAAGTGAAAATTTCAAATTCCGCGATTCAGTCTTTTTTTTCAAGGTGACCCCTCGTTCCTGGATATTGATCTCGAGCTCAACCCACTACGCGTGGTTCACTTATGTCTGATGGTATGTTTAGATATCTAATTCACGACCACGCGCTTTTTAAATCTTGACTCCCATCGCGATAATTATTTCATTTATTCTTGCATTTCAAACCCGTTTTGAAAAGTAAGTTCCAAACTTTGGCATTTATGCACTTTTGGCATTATAAACTTTAACACTCATGCCCCTTTTTAAATTCCAAATTTTGGTAGATTATTTGAGTGTCCCGAGAGACAGGTTGGCTCTCGTGAAAACAGTTATCGCATTTCTTCAGGATCAGTCCTCCTGTTTGTCTGGTAATGTGGATTCTAATGTTTCCTCTTAAGAACTGCCTGTCTGAACGCCGCACATCTCATGGTCCCCAGAAAGTAGTCGGTCCAGGACTTATTCTCTATTGCAGCACAGAGGTAGCACTATGTAGTGCTACTAAAGTCCACAGCAGTATTGCACTTTTTGCTGCATCTCCAGTAACCCATAGTTCGGTCAGGACCATCACACTTCGCTGCAAGGTGTCCTTACCCCTGGCAGCGGAGATACCTGATGGCCGGCACCTTCTTCTTGACTCTACAGAACACCCACCCGACCTTGATCGATCCTGTCCGGAACAGCCTCACATTATACGTTTTTCTTTGTCCTGTGAAAGCCATTTATTGGAGAATGCCCTTCAGTGCATCAATCATGTTTATCACAAACATGTGATGCCTGTCCAATTCCTTCGTGACGTCTATATCCTCCAAACATTTCTTCGTGCATGCCGCTACGCCTTAGTGTCGGCACCGAACTCGTGTTAAGACGGTCAGGTCTAATCTAGGCATCATGTCTAGCACCTCTAATCCTCTACTACAGTTTCACTCCATGCCCTACTCATTAGCCTGCGCAATTAAGTCATTTGCCACTCTCAGTAAAGCATCCTGCTCTCTTAGTACAATAATTGCCCTCACTTTTCCTACATCGTCCACAGCTTTCCAAAGACTTGAGGACTGCCACGCCTCCATCTTTTTGGCTTTAGTTTTTAGATTCCGTAGCTCCATTCACTTTCTTCTCACCCATTTTCTCTCCCTTTTCAGGTGCCAGTAAGCGCTTCTTCTGATTGCAGCACGTCATCTCCAGAACTCGGCGTGTTATTGACGGGTCTCTTGTTGCTTTCCACTGTCTTGGGCTTGCTCTAGGAACAAGCATTCTACCTTTCTTCGACTTGCATGATTACACAAGTCTTTATGCCTCCATGACACGCAGCTTCAGCCTGACACTGCTTAGCGCTCTCCCGCCTGGACCCAGTTTCCCCATCACTGATTTCGCTTTATCTAGACCTGTCCTTAACAGTCTGGCCAAGTTTTAACTTCCCTAAGAGTACTTTTCTATCTACCTTATGATTTCCATAAGATTCTTTCTATGGAATTTGTCGGTTTCATCTTCAAACTCTTCGCTCTTTCTTCAGCTGCCTTTGCTGCCTCTTTTTCGGTCTTCTTTGCCGCATCATCTCTATCGTCTTTGTCCGCTATTATCCTCATAAAATTTTTTTTCATAATCTAGTATTCTGTTCCTACGAAAAACTAAGGGGGTAACCGGTGCGCCCACGTAGATCCCCGACTAAAAGGGTTAGACCACTTTATACTCTAGGA
>JAUELO010000366.1:4317699-4335027 GCA_032357855.1 Amphibolips quercusostensackenii
GTCTAGAATCAAAAATTTACACACTTACGTACACATTTGTCTAATTCCCAGGCAAACTTCATCAAACCTTGATTTTTCTATATTCGACGTCGAATTATGATGAGCCTTGCTGAAAAGCTTTAGGCTTTTACTGGTACTACATATTTTAAAGAGATGCACAGTTTTCCCAAACGTCTAAAATTAACTTTTTATCACATTTTAGTACACATTTTTGTCATTTTTGTCCAAAGCTAGTCAAATACTGATATTTCTACATCCGGCCATAAATTCTGATGAATATTGGTATGTTTCACAGTGATACATACTCATTGCACATTTTTAACCCGACTCTCGGCAACAATTACACCAATTATCTGAACAGGTAGTCTGCTATTTTGTTAATATTCTCATCATAATAAGAAGGTATTGTTTTTATGTGAAAACGGACTATCGCAGATATCTCTAAATCCCCACGCTACGAGAACCCCTAAGTAAAAAAAAAACGGTTTTACGATAGTGTCCGTTTGTCTGTCGTTAACGTTGTCGTCGCATATATACTGGATGGCATTTGAAAGACTTATTAGGTTGTATTTAGCTTTAGCACATGCTTCTATGGACCAACAGGAAAGACCAAGTTCGTTATTCATCTATTTTTGATGGAAATAAAAGAATATAAAATGTTAGAGCATTTTCAAAATTTTTGACACAGAAAAAACAGAGGGTTCACTAAAGCTGCAGCTCAAATAAAAAATGGTGTCTTTGCGAACAGAAGCTCCAATAGATACCTACAGAGATTAAAAAAGTTTTATTCAGAGCGCACTTAAGAAAAACAACATGCAGACGCATTCTCTATCCAACCGCTTGCTAAATAGGGCTGCTAAGATACGGATAGATTGACAGTTATCGACCAATGACTTCGATTTTATGTTAAAAACTTTGCTAAATAACTTGAAATTATTTTTATTAAGTCATGACATCTATTTTATTTGCGGTGTCATTTTGTACTTGGATTTTCTCTATCAGGTTATGTCCATCAGAGTTCGATTACGTATGTGCTTTAAGGTAAAAGTTGTGTTATTAATCAAATGAAAATTCGATTTAGGCAAAGAGAAAAAAAGGTTTTTCGAATAGTGTTAGTTGGGATTAAGATCTTTTAGAACTCTAAATAAGGTATCCTTTAGAACTAATTTATTGTTTTGGGTTCCTTTTCAGCAATTGGGGCTTATTTTTTTACATCTCATTTAAAACCAAAAACTGTTTCTAATGAATACCCTAGTTTTTTCTGTGTACAATTCTTTTTTGAAAATTTATTAATTTTATTTACGGTTGTTCTTAGCAGCAGAAAGCTTAAACGATTTATGCTAATGACTTTTTTTTAAAAAGGGAAAATGATCAGAGTGATAGCATTTTCGAAATCAAAAAAAAAAAAACAACTAAAATAAACATTTTAAGCTGAACAATGCACGATATGAGAAAATTGAAAAAAACGTTGCTTTTTGAAAGCCCTACATAATTGTCATGATGACTTTTTGAAATTTTGTTAAAAAATCTAGAATTCATGTTTTGAACACACAAAAAATAATAAAAAATAAAAAATTTCATTTTGCTGTTAAACTATGCATGATACGAAATATAATTGATTAACAAAAATTATGCACTAAAAAAGATAATGATTACATGTTTTTCTAAATGAACAACTGGATTCTTTTAACCTAAACTGGAATTAAAATTGTTATGATAATGTTTGACCGTGATCTTTGACTATCTAATGACATGATGTCTAATTAAGAAAATTATTAAAAAAATTAATTCACTTACTGATCAGGAAATATCACCTAACACGCACAACTTCAGGATTTCACATATTACACTGAAGCCTCTTTTATATGCGAATGTATCCAATCTGTATTTTAGAATTTTATTTATTGTTTTTTTTTATACATGGATTACGTATATAATTTAATTATAAATATAATATTATCTGACATTATTTAGAACAAATTCGTGAGTGTAAAAATTGACATACTGCAGAAAATTGGTAACCAGATGTTAGACTAAATATAATTAAAATAGCACTAACAAGTACCATCAATATAAAGAATTTCAACAAATTTCTGAAATTATTTAAAATTATACACACATATGTAACAAAAAAATTTGAGATTAAGATGATGTGATAATTTCATTGAAATTTTTGACTAGAATAAATTTTTTTCCCTGATAAGGAGAGTATTCAACTCTCGAAACGTTGAACATTTAAAATAAAGCAACTATGAAATCTGGTTTCTCTTTTGAAAGTATGTCAATTTTTCCCTGTACGAATTTGTCATAACTTATTATCTCAGAGAAGAAAACATCAATATCAACATCATATAACAACATCGATTGAAACTTAAGTACATGATATTATTTATCATAAAATATCTATTTCTGATTCCATTTCAAGTAAATGAAGAGATTTTTCTCCGAAAAATTTGTAAAATTCCAGGTCAAAAAGAAATACCTGTCATTTCCGGTTTTCAGGATATAGCGAGCAACCTTGAAAGATATTTCGAATCAAAGTTACCGTGTGAATAATACGATACCTCTATGCTATATTCTCCAATCTCGGTTTAGGAGTCTAAAGTCTAGAATCTCCTTTGTGCCGATTCGTAGCGCCACTTACGCATAGCCGTATGAGGTGCTAACAAAAAATATAATATAATATAATGAGTTTAGATATTTTTATAAGTAAAAATGTTTAGACATGAGTTCGATTAGGTGATGTCTTAAGTTTATCTCCAAGGCATTGATGTCTGGCTGCGGCTCAATGCTCAGACGAGTCTTAGCCGAGATTCGAGAGTATATCAAGGAGGTACAGAACTGTTGCTTACACACGAAATATTTGAAATCTCTTTGCTATAGGGTTCTTGGGACCTATTGGACTTTCCTCGATTTCTTGTAGAGACAATTCCTTGAAAGCGCCGCTGTTTATGTTTATTTTTGCTCGTTTTCCCTTTGACGTGACACGTAGAAATATTCCGCGACAAATCGTTTGTCGGCTAGATTTTTCAACTATTGCAAATACGTCGCCATTGGAAGTTGATAATACTGTTTGTTCTTTGGTTGGCATGGGCATGAAACCACTACTTTTATCTTTCAAGAAAATTGGTTTATCGGGAGGAAAAGCATAACTTCGAAGTTCGAATGTCCGCGACCGATTTTGGTAAGGAATAAGTCGAACAAATCTACGTTCTTCGAATGTAAGTTCTTCAAGTCTAAATCCATGTATAAGAGAAGGAGGGTTCCTGCCAGGAGAAGACCTGGACCTGTCACGAAGTGAAGGCTCGGCAGGAGTAAAATGCCAAGTAGAAGGAAGAGACTTTGTAGAAGAATGTCTTTCAGGAGAAGCAGCAGAAGGTCCGCTACGAAGATTACCAGGAATCGGTGCGCCATTGGGCAAGCACTCAAACTGTAAACTTAATTCTGCAACAAGAAACAGAAAATTAAATTTTTCTTCAAGTTAGCAATTCGATGTTGGTATGTCATAAGTTTTGAATACGTTTGCAATTGTTAACATAGTTTTTAACATACTTATCAGCTATAAATAACGCCAGATGGATTAAGAAATACAGCGTATGATAATGCATAAAATTCGCTGTGAAATTTGTTGTGGATATTCACGTAAATTAAGAAATTTATGTTAACTTTGCACGAAAATTTCTTAAGATAGGAAATGTGTGGCTTGTGGGTGGGCATCACCGAAATAACTCTAACTCAGACCGGTGGTATGTTAAAGGGGGTTGGTGTCTCCTAGAATTAATTAAGAAAAAAAACATATTGATACGTCAAAGAGTTTCTTAAATATCAATTTGATAGTTTTAGATTCAAATTTCTCGCAAGCATATCAATTCAAGTACCTTTATAGCAAGACCAATAATTGAGGCAATATCATATTCGATCAAATTTATCTATTAAATTCTTATCTCTTAGTTTCTACCTATTATCCATTTTATATACAGGCTAATTTTTATGTTTAAATTATATTATGATATTTTCATCTGAATATAATATGTAGTACAAAAATTATTTGAAATCTCTCAATATTAATTATTAATTACCACATGTGCTGTGTGAACTCTATTTTGAGTTTACGTGTGATGTGCGCAGTTAGGAGAAAACCATCTGTGCACGACTCAATTTTTTAATTTTAATTTTCTATTATTGTATTTACCTATAAAATCGAGGGTAACCATCAAGGATAAGACCAGTGTCCAGACAATCCTCATCTTTTCAAATAAGTGGAGACAATGCTTAATATACAATTAAAGAATTTCAATTAAAACGTAACTAATGAATATTCCACTGCTTAATTAGATTATATAATCTCTAGAAGAGTCGTTACCTCTTACATTAGATGACGTAACTTTGTACTTCCGAACGATTTACATGTGATAAGAGTCAGCTACGAAGAAAACAAGTTGTTTACAGATTTTATTGAAACTAATGATTATTTTAAGCAATTTTAAGCTGAAAACATTCAAACTTAACTTGATAGAAATGCATATATTTTGTAAATGATGTATAAAATCATATTTACAGTTAGTGAAATTGAAAATTTTGTTACAGAAAATATTGAATTTCAAACACTTCTAATTTTCCATTGTTTCGTTCTGACAAACCTTATTTTAAAATTTATTAAATTAATAATGTACGCTAAACAATAATCACATTAAATGTGAAATTTTCAAAGATAACATTTTCGGAATGACACATTGAAACTGGAAGACTTCATAATAAAAAAGGTCGGTTGTTCTTCTAAAAATTTGTAAAATTCACAACGAAAAAATTCACTGTTATTTTCTGGCTTTTTGTGGTTGAGCGGCTGACTAAAAAGATTTTTAAAATCAAATTTTCGGTGTTAAGAATTGTATATGACTCTAGTAATACCTTTAAATTATTGTTAATTGGATTTTAGTTGTCTATAAGATATTCCATGTTTTGTTCTAGAGTACATTCTTTACAAGCATCGCTGTAAAGGGTTTTCTTATAAAAGTTTTTTATTTGGTAAATTTTTTGTAATTAGCAAGAATTAAAACAGTTATTTCTTAAACTATGTGTTTGCAATAAAGTTACTAGTTACCCACTGCGTTTATCGCCCTGCACCTTGCAGAATTAAGTCTGTCAAATCACACAAAAATTGATTTATGCAACTTTATTTATCATAATTAAACTCATTGCTACCCTGAAAAATTTGCAATTTTCCTTCATTTCATGAAATACATTTAATCAAATAGAGCCTAGTGCATTGCAGGAAAGGTCCACTATGATAATGACAGAAAATCGAATTCACTAAACCTAACCTGAATTCGTTTTCGTGTCATATCTATTCAACTATTTTTACTGGTTAGCTTTAAAGTCCAGGGTTTTTCCAGCGAAATCATTGTTTCGAAATTTTACGCTTATATCATTGCCAAGTTTAGTTAATGGTTTGTAATTTTTTTTATTTAAAAAATCAAAAGCAACTCATACCCACTAGTACTAGACAAGGCACACTAGAAAATATTACGTAATAAGTGATACGCGTATAGTAATCATAACAAAATTTTACTTGCAGAATGAGAATTTCTGTTAAGATCAAAATACTTGATTCGCTACGTGTGCTAATTTTTTATTTTAATTATTATTAAGCAAAGTAATTAGTTAACCTTGATGAATTCAGTAACAGATATTAAAAATGAGTTTTTTTTCAAACTAATCCACTGAGAATCTGCTATCTGTACAAAGACCGCTTTTAACTTTTAACTTACACATGAAAATTATCTGACAAAAGATAGAATTCATCTGGCTAAATAAAAAATTTATCTGCTAAAAATATTAATGTCACTTGAGAAACGTGTCAAATTATGAAAAAAACAGAAATTAAAGGTTTGTCCAAGAGAAATAAGAGACTAAATTTCACTGGTTGTCCTTGTCACGTCGAATCTTACTGGCCAATCAAGTCTTTTTAAAAAAACCTAGCAGGACGAAAAGCCAAATGAGATTGTTATTATATCCATTGTTCCAATTGATGTTATCAGCGTGTTTAAAAATTTCAATTGCTTCTCTATGTTTTCTTGAGAAGGTATTGTATGTTTTTGTGATGACGATTGTTTTTTCTGAATAAAATGCTTAGTCCTATTTCGATATGATGCTTAGCCAGTGCTGATTTCGTTAGAAGTTTAAGCCCGAATTCACTCACATGTTGCTTTATACGTTGGCTTACCGCTCTCCCGGTTTCTCCAATATAGACTTTGCCACAAGAGCAAAGGATTTTATATACTTCTGGATCACTGAGAGGTGCCTTTTTATCTTCAGGGTTTTCTAGAAGTTTTACTATTTTTGCAGGTGGTTCAAATATGGTTTTAATGTTTTGTTTGTTGAGAATTATTTCTTTTTGTTCTGTAATATCTTGAATGCAGGGTGGGAAGGTGGTCGTTCTTTTCTTACCTTCTTTAGATGGTCAAATTGCTTTGCTTTTTCAAATGTATTTTCTTATTGCTTCATCAATTTGCTTCTTTGTGTAATTATTCTGTATCAGGATTTGTTTGAAGTTTTGTAATTCGGTTTGTAAGTTATCTTTATCTGTTATGAAGACAGTTCTGTATACATGGGAATTGATGACCGATAATAAGAAAGTATTGTTTTTATGTAAAACCTGAGTATGGCAGATTTATTTAAATTCCCATGTCTAATAAGGTAGGAACTAAAATTTAATGACCAAAATTGTTCACCCAAAAAGGATTTACAAATTTGTTATGAATAATATTTTGGTACGACAAGTAGATTTTCTTTAAATCGAAAAAAAAATAAAAATAATTTCAAAAAATTAAAAAACGATGCGAAAGACAAAAAAAATAAAAGGACAAAAGTTTTTTAACCAAAATATGTCTAAAAATTTGTGAAAAACTTTCGTTATAAAAATATATTGAAAATAAAGAAAAATATAATACATATTTTTTTTAAATAAACCACTGAATTTTTTAGCCTCAATTGCAATTAACACTATCATGGTTACATTTTGATTTGTACCATATGATTATAGGACTTCTAAGTAGGAGAATTATTTTAAAAATTAATATAATAAGTAATCAAGGAATATCACCTAATCACGCGCAACTTTAGGATTACATATATTATACCAAAGCCTCTTCTATATGCAAATGTATCAAATCTGTATTTTAGTATTTTGTTTATTGTTATTTATTTTCATAAATGTATTATGTATATAATATTATTTGTTATAAGGTCTATTTCTGGTTCCATTCTAAGTGAATTTAAAGATTTTTGTTCTGAAAATTTGTAAAATTCTAATTCAAAAAGAAATACACTGTCATTTTCGGTTTTCAGAATACAGCGGCTACCCTTGAAAAATTTTTCCAAACGAAGTTACGCTGTAAGTTAATTCGATACCCCCATGCTATATTATCCAATATGGGGCTAGCAATATCAAGTCTCTAATCTCGTATTGTGCTGACCCGTAGCGCCACTAAAGTATAGCGGCGTGAGGTGCTAACACAAAATGAGATTAGAGAGTTTAGGGCCTATTTAACTAACTCTGACTAAATACATAATTAGCTAATCATGACTATTTTCAATTAAGGCTTTAATCATGATTAAATTGTGATGCGTTCCACCATGGGCATTTTAACTCTGATTAGCTAATCATATACCCTTTGCGTGGTAACTCTGATATTTTCTTGTAACGGCAATTCTGATTGGCCGCTATGAAAAGGACGTTTAAGTTTCTTGCGCGCGCACTTTACAACCTGACAACCAGCTGACAGTGACATTAACCAAGTCAAGTAATGTAAACAAAATAGTAGGTAGGAAAAGCAAGGTTATAGAAATACAATTATTTACGCTTTAGGGACGCCCAATCAAAGATATTTTCACCTCATAGTTCCTTTCATCTACATATGCGAAAGATTAGATGTGATAAAAAATATTATAGGAATGATCCTCATTCGTTCTGCCAACCAGCGTTCATCGCCGATTAACTTCACTAACCAGCTGAAATCGACCAGCAAAGTTAAACGGTGATTAACTCTCTTTAATGAGGGTGACCAGACGCTTAAGTGGAAAAAAAGGACAAAACCTTACCCTCCTCACTGCATGAGACCAAAATTGCAAATTTTGTTACATTATCAATTTTTTTTAATGTTTCATTGCTGATACATACAATTAAATATCATTAATACATTTAATTACTTATCAAAATTAGCATATTTTCCAAAATCTCCAGTGGCACGCAATAACTTTGAATTTTCAGGATTAAGCAGATAACAGTAAAATTCAACGCAAGCACAGTTAAAACCAATAATTTACTTCTCTCATAGGTCCACTGCGACTTGAGAGCAAAGGTTCTTTCACAATTAGCATTATGTCCCGGTATGGCAAAAAATAAATGTGCAATTTTCCAAATTTTAGAGCACGTACATGTTTCATGATTTGCAGTGAAAATTGGTCAAATTTTGTTATTACAGTATTTGAAAATTATTTTATATCTTTCCGATCTACCGCACTAAAATTATAACTAAATAACCAAAGATGTCCACAGAAGCGCAACAACGTCTCACGCAGAATTTTTTTGGAGCTCAAGGTTCCATAAGGAATCCTTAAAGAACCTTAAGCTTCAAAAAAATTCCCCGTGGAGCGTCAGTGCGCAACTGTGCAACACAGTAAGATGCATCTTTGGGCCCCCTTGATATACACGAACACATACAATAATAGGATCCAGCTGCTGATATTTTATGGGCACTAATAACACTTTGGTATTCTCGTATATTTATTTCAGACTAATGAAAAGTCTAGTTTATGTTGCGTGTATCGAAATCGCTGTGTCGATATCTCTCTTCTTTTTTTCAAATAAAAAAGGGAAAAAATATAAAACGCGATCGTAGGAAATATTTCGTGAGGAAAAGGAAAATTTTGTCTGTTGGACCAAAAGTAGGACCTTTTTTTTGTTTTCTAAAGTTTGAGAGGACAGGAGGATAAGCAAGCGAAAAGTAGGACATGCTCTTCTAAATGAGGACGCCTTGTCATCCTACTTTAATCATACTTTAGTAGATAGTGTGACGCGAGTTACTAATTAAATTAAACTATTTAAAGATAAACAGCTTAATCGAAGTTGGTGAAATCGGCTCTTAGACTGCTAACTCCAGATTTGAGAGTATAGCAAAGAGGTACAAAATTGTGGCTTAAACACGAAATATTTGAAATCTCTTTGCTATAGGGTTCTGGGGACCTATTGGACTTTCCTTAATTTCTTGTAGGGTCATTTCCTCAAAAGTGCCGCTGTTTATGTTAAATTTCACCCTTTTTCCTTTCGATGTGACATGCAGAAATATTCCACGACAAATCGTTTGTTGGCTACACTTTTCAAGTACTGCAAAAACGTCACCGTTGGGAGTTGATAATACAGTTCGTTCTTCAGTTGGCATAGGAATAAAAGCACCATTTCTGCCTTTTAAGAAAAATGGTTTATCGGGAGGAAAAGCATATCTTCGAAGTTCAAATGTGCGGGTCCGATTTTGGTCGGGAGAAAGTCGAACAAATCTACGTTCTTCGAATGTAAGTTCTTGAAGTCTAAATCCATGTATAAGAGAAGAAGGATTCCTGGCAGTAGGAGACCTGGTCCTGTCACAAAGAAAAGGCTCGTCAGGAAGAGGATACCTGGCAGAAGGAAGAGATCTTGCGGAAAAATATCTATTAGAAGAAGAAGCAGGAGGTCCACTACGAGCAACACTAGGAATGGGATCGCCATTAGGCAAACACTCAAACTGTAAACTTAATTCTGCAACAAGAAACAGAGGATTATATTTTTCTTTAAGTTAACAATCCTATGTTGATATGTCATTATTTTTCAATGTGTCTGTAGTTGTCAACGTAGTTTTCAACGTAGTTGTAAACTGTTAACAACGCTACTTGGATTGATAAATACAACGTGTGGTAATGTTTACATTTTAATGTAGAATCGGTTGCCGATATTTACGTGAATTAAGGAAATCACGTAAATTTTTTACGCAGATTTCCATATAGCTTTATACTTACAGCTCTTCGCAGAATTTCAAGTTAAAGTACACTTGAAGTAAAAAATCAACTGTCACATTTTTGGTTCAAAACTTTCTTTGTGCATTTTTATCAGAAAAGGTATTAGATTTATTTAAAATTTGACCCTACTTCATTTTTATGAAATGTCTACGTTTTGAGATTCCCTGAATCCGAAAAACAGTTTTTTACGAATGCGCTCCTCTGTATGTCTCTGCCTGTATGTCTGTACGTCTATGTGTACGTGTGTATGTCTGCCTGTAAACATGATAACTTTTAAAAATAAAAGTCTATTAGATTTGAATTTCCTACACTTTTTTAGTGTCAGAAACTGTAGGTCAAGTCTGTCAGCCCGATACTTTGGCTAAAGATGCACAGTGTAGGAGCATTTTGAAAATTGTTATAAGCATTTTTTGCAAGATCGAAGAATTCAATGTGCGGCTGGTAATAGTATTCAAAAATTGAAACAATTTATACGAACGACTTTTTCCGACAAAAAGAAAATTATTAGAGTTATAGCATTTTCAAAATTTAAACACAAAAATTAACGGAAATGGAAATTTTTAGCCAAACAACGCACGATATGAAAAAAATTTCCAAATAAAAGACGTTTGTTTTTGAAGGTCCTACAAGATAATAATAACAGCTTACTGAATATGGAATAAAATCATAAATTAAAATTTCAACCCCACAAAATATAATCAAAAATTAAAAATTTCATTTTTCAGTCAAACTATGCAAGTTAAGAAAAATTAAAATTAACAAAAATTCTGCACCTAAGAATAATATAAAATTTTGTTAATGATTACTTCTTAATAAGACGCGTAGGTTTTGTTTGATTTCTAAAAACAAACATTAAAAATTAAGAAATTAAATTTTTGTTACTGATACGGTACGTACTTTCTGTTTTCATCATACAAAATAATATAAATTTTTGTTTTTAATTGCAGAAAAGCAACACAAGTTGAGAAAAAAATTAATAGACAAAAGTTGCTTACCCAAAAAAGATCTAAGAATGTTGTCAGCAATTATTTTTTGGTAAAATGCGTATTTTTTGTTTAAATCGTAAAAAATAACATTGGCATAAACAAATTGACTTTTTGGGAAAACAAAACAAGGTGCAATAAAATGTTATTAACATAATTGATTTTTATAAGATGCAAATTATCCTAAATGATAAAAACAAGACAATAAAAATACATCTGTTTTAATATCAATACATAATATGAGTTATAATAATATAAAGTTATTGGAATAAGACATCTTTTAGAGTATCTGGGAATGAAAATTAATACAAAATAAAGCACAAATATTAGACTAATTATAAAAAAAACAATTTGTACTTTATTTCACAATATCGGAATAAGGAGTCTCAGACCGAGGTACAAAAATTATAATATAATATACGTTTAATATTACAAAATTAAACTCAATGTAGAAAAGTTCAAAGTTTGGACAAAATTGAGTGCGAAGCATGAGATGCCTGATGATAATATTTTTCGTTAAAGCCAAAGGAACTTTAGCAAAAGAGAATTCACAATCACCAAATGACAGATGTCGATGCTTTGACCTTCAATTTTTAAAGGTCTGTGTACAAATGTGATGAAAGTACAAAAACTGAGCGTGCAGCGCGAGGCAAATACATTACCGAGCGCGAAGCGCGCGATCCTACAGACGCACGCCCTACGCACACTGTTGAACATCCGACTTTTTGCTATAGATTTTTGTTTGCAAAATGTCATCTTTTTGTAAAAGATTTATAAGTTTAGTTGCAAAATGAGGTTTTGTGTTAAAAATTGATTTTGAAATTCACTTTTCTATCAGTTGCATATTACATACACAATATAAAAAAGCATATGGATTTTAAATCTATTTGTAGAAGAACAAATTAATAAATAAATATATTGTGCGATAAAATTTATCCATAAAATTTTTATTTCTTATTTTTTATATATTATCATTGTCATATACAGACTGCTTTTTAAGTTTCAATAATATTCTAATATTATCATCTTCATATAATATGTTGATACCAAAATGATCTAAAATATATCAAAATTTATTATTAATGACTTCATGTGCTGTGTGAACTCTATTTTGTCTTTACGTATGACGTGCGCAGTTAGGAGACTACCATCTGTGCACGTTTAAATTCTGACGTACAAAGTTGCAAAAGCTTTGTAAAATTCACTTGAAATTAAAGATATATTGTATAATTTATCTGCAAGTACTAGTAGGGTTTTATTATTTTATTTTAATTTTAATTTTGTTTTATCATAATCACCAATAAAATTGAGGATAACCGTCATAGATAAAACCAGAGTCCAGACAATCCCCATATTTTCAAATTAGAAGAGATACTGATTAATCTATCACTAAAGAAATTCATTCAGAACGTGACTTATGAATATTTTACTGAAGCTTGTTTAATCTATTCTATAGTTGTTATCTCTCGCAAAAGGTGTTGACCTTGTACTTGTGAGATATCTAAATTTGTTATAAGTCAGTTTCGAAGAAACTGATTAAGTAACAGAGTCAATTAAAACTGATGTCAACATTTATTCAATCTTTTACGTTTTAGTTAAAACTGATTTTTACATGGTAAATTTGTATGGTGTCTACCATAATGGCCAATTTAAAGCATTGCAAAACTAACATAAAATATAAACAATGTAAAAAAAATTATAAAGATAGAATTTATCCCTTTATATTTTTAAACTAATGTTTCAGAAATTACACAGAGAAGAATAAGTTAAATTTACAAAATGACGGACACCTGTTCAGGTAATTGGTTAAATTGCTGCTAATAGTCGGGTTAAAAATGTGCGTGTGTACTAGTTTGCACACCACCCGAGAGGTACTGAACGCAGCACTTTTTTCAAAGTGGTTTTCCCAAAAGGTGTCATCGACGTTCTCTCTATGATTTTAGCTAGCAATAAATTATTAGGAAAACTAAGAAGATTTTAGAGGTTATTGCAATTTAAAACTTTGTTATAAAGATGCAAAATTTTTTCAGAGCATCTGAAATCAACGATTTTCACATTCTCGTACACATCTTCTCAATTTGTAATTAAAATTTGTCAAATTTTAGTATATTTGTATTAGGCTGCGAATTCTGATGATATTTGTGAAATAAATTTACGATTTTACTAAAACTCAATCTGTTATAGGTGAGCGAACGTTTTTCTAAACGTCCAAAATCAACGACTTTTCAAATTCTCATACATATTTTTCTAATTCGTGGCCTAAGTAGGATAAATCGGTTTCTGATGAGTCTTATAAATAAGCATTAGGCTTTTACTGATACAAAAAAATATGATAAGGCTGTGCATATAGGGTGAATTTGCTTACCTTCTTGATTGTTTTAACTAGTAGGTAAAGCTTTTAAACTTTATTTTATAATTTATTAAGTGCAAATTGATTGGTGAGCGACTTCACATTACATCACCGACAGGTTCCGGATTCTAATGATATTTGTTTAATAACTTTACGTTTGTACTCAAACTCTTTTTGTTGTAGGTGAACAAATGTTTTCTGAAACATCCACAATCTTTTCAAGAAACATCTAAAATATTTTAGCGTTTTTGTATCTAGCTATGCACTCTGACGAAACTCGGTAAAACACTTCAAACTTTAAGTAAAGCACGCACGTTTATAGGGATGCAAACATATTTTCTAATTCGCTTAGGTAAAAATATTTAGTCTTGGTTTTGACTAGGTTGAAGACTAATCCAAGACTTTCAAGTTACAATTTTTGTCTATCTTGTAAGACGGAACCCGAGCATTTTTGATGCAAAAAAAAATCATTTCCTTTGGAAAGTACCTAAGGGATTTATAGCTTGAAAGGAAGCTAAAGGGTACCTATTTCCTGAGGCCTCCAAGGGTCATCATAAGTTCCCTTTAAACTTTACAGAATGTTTATAATATTTATCTTCATGGTATTTATTTTGTATGTATTAATATGTTTGTTTACCTCCAATAATTATGTCCTTTAGATAAAAAATTAAAAAATGTTGTTAATTTTTTTCTATCTCAAACCGGTCACTATCTACTTGTAGATCACCTAAATATATTTGAATATCACCTAAACACGTGCAACTTCTGAATCGTTTAGATCCTACCCAAACCTCTGTCATATGCAAACGTATTAAATCTGTATTTTAGTATTATGCTTTTCATTATTTATTTTAATAAGTGTATTAGGTATAAAATAAAATTATGTATATACTATTCTGTAATATCATTTATTATAAAATATCCGTTTCTAGTTTTATTTTATGTGAATGGAGAGATTTTTCTCCTAAAAATTTGTAAAATTCCTGGTTCAAAGGAAATACAATATCATTTCCGGCTTTCAGGATACAGCAGCTAACCTTGAAAAGTTTTTAAAATTAGGTTTGCGGTCTAAAGAATTTGTTACCTCCATAATAAACTTTTCAGACTGTGGTTAGCAGTTTAAAGTCTCCATCTCGTTTTGCGCTGGACCGTAGTGCCATTCACGCATAGCGGCGTGAGTTGCTAACACAAAATATGATATAATGTAATGACTTTGGAGAGTTTTCTTGGTAAGTGGTTTGACTTGAGTTTGACTTGGTAATGTCTCAAGTTTGTCTCCAAGACATCGATGTCTGGCTGCGTCTCAAAACTAAGACGAGACATAGGCCTTTGTCTTACTTTTATGACCACGAGAGGTGAGACGGCGTTTACTTATATCCAGACGAGCCTTGCCTTGGCTTAGACGGTGTCAAAGCCGAGATTTAAAAATATAGCAAAGAGGTACAGAACTGTTGTTCAAACATGCAATATCTGGAATCTCTCTGCTGTAGGGTTCTTGGGACCCATTGGACATTCCTCGATTTCTTCTGGGGTCAATTCCTTGAAAGAGCCGCTGCAAACACGTCGCCATTGGAAGTTGATAATACTGTTCGTTCTTCTGTTGGCATGGGCATAAAACCAACACTTTTATCTTTCAAGAAAATTGGTTCATCAGGAGGAAAGGCACAACTTCAATGTTAGAATGTCTGCGACCGATTTTGGTAAGAATAAGTCGAACAAATCAACGTTCTTCGAATGTAAGTTCTTCATGTCTAAATCCAAGCATGAAAGAAGGAGGGTTCCTGGCAGGAGGAGACCTGGACCTGTCACCAAGTAAAGGCTTGACAGAAGGAGAAAAAACAGTTAGAAGGAAGAGACCTTGCGGAAGAATGTCTTTCATGAAAAGAAGCAGAATGTCCACTACAAGAAACACCAGGAATCGGCGCGCCATCAGGCAAGCACTCAAACTGTGAACCTAATTCTGCAACAAGAAACAGAGGTTAGAATTTTTCATCAAGTTAACAATTCTATGTTAGTGTGTCATGAGTTTTAAAAGTCTTTGTAATAGTCAACGTAGTTTTAACATAGTTGTCGACTGTCAACTGTCAACAACGCCACGTGGATTAAGAAATACCACTTGTATTAATGCGTAGAATTCGCAGTGGAATTCGTTGTAAATATTTACACACGGAAAAAAATCGTTTGTTGTACCAACCAAGAATTCTTTTTTGGTTTTAGTATGTGCCCTCGCAACAAAGAAAGTTAGTTACTGTTACAAAGATTACCAAGACAGTTGGTAAGGCTTGGTAAAAATAGCCGCTCGTATATGAGTTGAGTCGGCGGATCAGGTGCAATGGTCAGTGTTAATTTTATTTTGATTTCTTCAAGTTTTTTTCAATACTTAAAAAAATGTAAAGGTGAACATAAGTAAGTGCCTTATTCCCTTTTTTATAGAGCTCACCTTGTAGTGCCTTGAGCTCGACAATTTTGCTATCATGTAAATAAAGGTGACCCATAACCTCAAAATTAAAACCTCTAACAAAGTATACCATGACGGTCTTGGTAACTTCAACAAATACCAACCTTTACCAACCCCCGGTTTGTAACTGCAACAAAGAATGCTTTTGCTAAAATCTAACCACAAATTCTAAGCTGCTACAGCGAAATAATTTGTTGCTGCAGCTAACTAATTTGCTGCTACAGACAAATATTTTTTCCGTGCATAAATAAAAAAAAATTACTTCAGTTTTGCACGTGAATTTCTCAAGATAGAGAGAGTGTAGCTTGTGGGTAAGTATCACCAAAATAACTCTATCTCTGAGCGGAGGTATGTAAGAGGGCGTTGGGGCTGCTGAAAATAATTAGGAAAAAAAACTTATATCTTGAAGATTTTTCCAAATATAAATTCGATATTTTTAGATTTGCATTTTTCGCAAAATATCAGATAGAAATCCAAACTAAAACTGTATCGCGACGGAGGAAACGGCATTTCTTTCATTATTCTATTTCATTTTAATTTACCTTCTTATCGTTCACCTGTTAATATTAGAAAAACATATAGATTTCAAATATCTTTATGAAACGATAAATAATTATCGAATAATTAATAATTATCAGTATGAATTATGATAAATTACTGTGTGAACTCTATTTCATCTTTACGAGTGACGTGCGCAGTTAGGAGGGTACCATCTGTGCACGTCTAAATCTTTACGTGGACAGTTGCACAAGCTTGAAAAAATTTACTTAAAATTACAAAAGTATTATATAATTTATTTATAATTGCCAGTGAGGTTTTATGAAATTTATTTTATTTTTAAATTTTTATATATATTCACTAATACAATCATAGATTACCGCCAGGAATAAGATCGGAATCCATAAAATCCTTATCTTTTTAAATAAGAGGAGACACTGATTGATTTATTATTGAAGAATTTCAATTAAAACGTAACTAATGGATATTTTAATGCTTCATAAAATTGAAATAATATATAATATAGTCGTTTTCACTTACATTAACCCATTAGCGCCCAGCTGGACACTTTTTTAGCCAAGTTTTTGGCCATGAATTACATGATGAAAAAAGGTCGTAAAAAATCAAGCCAAGATTTTTCTGAAGTAAAATTTTATCCCCTTTTAGAATCTGTTATCATTTTTTCAATACAGTGTGAACTTTCGTTGTTATAAACAATTAAATGGAAAGAAACGTGAATTTTTCGCTGAAAAAAAATTTTCAACCCATTGAAAAACATGGAATTCGAATTACAGGAACCATGCAAATCGATGTAAAGGTGTCCATGGACCTTAAACTATAAGACGCAATAGCTTTTTTTTACTATTTTGCAGATGGCGCTGGTAGACACAGCTTTGCGCTATTTTTAATTTCACCAATTTTAACATTTGACCATAATTATTATACAAGTTTATAAAATGGCTTGAAAATGTTCACTCGGGGGTTTTTTA
>JAUELO010000366.1:4343106-4355194 GCA_032357855.1 Amphibolips quercusostensackenii
TCAAATAGCAAAAGCAGCAAAATATTTAATTTTGCAGAAAAATTTAACCAAAAATACTTAAATTAGCATATGGGTCTTTCCCCAGCCTAAATTACTATTTTGAATTATTCACCTTTTAGAATTAATTATTATTCATTTCGAACAAACTCGAATAGAGTTTTACAAATAATAACAATCAGGTTAAAATGTATATTGCTAATAATAGACACTAAACATGTTTGAATAAGATATTTATGTTTATATTTCAGATACCAGTCTGAGAAAATAAATATACTTTTTTCAAGAGAGGCAACTTTTGGAATTATAATGAGATTTACCCTAATAGCGCTATGAGAAAAATCTGAATGTCAAGGTGGGTTAATAAAAATTTAAATAAATACTCATAAGCTTATTCATTTTCAAGAACAATATGTCTTAGTTCAAGAAACTATAATTATCCACATCTTGCCCGCGCCGCAGTGGTTCAGGATTGTATTTTTGTTTAATTACTTACTATGAAATTTCGAATTCTCAAAATTTGTGTTCAATTAGAGAAATATCAGAAGCTACCCTAAAATATGTTCAGATATATTAAGAATTGGACTGCCAAGAAGAAATTTTACGTGCGTTTGAAGAAATAGATCTAAAATAGTTTAATTTTCGGAACTCTTACTGAAAAATTATTGTTTAATTCTAAATGCTTAAATTTCAATATTTAATTTTTTGTTATTCCTTACCATTTACTTTTCTTTTGCTTCTTAAAATATAGTTAGAATTTTGTCGTTTGAGAATAACAAGGTGAAAAGGTAGGCTGGCAATCATTTATTCATAAAAATAAGCATTTATTAGATTTCCTAACAAAGCTTTCTCTCAATACTTTGTAACTTTACAATTCTATTGATCACGCTTTCATTGAGCATTATAACATTCCTTAATAAAAATGAGTATGAGTATTTTTCCTAATGAAATAATTGCCACGGATATTTTAACGAATAATATAAGCAATAAGCAGTGTGGATTTTGTTCCTAATTTTATACATTGTAACATTTGGCGCTCAAGCACTACACATTATTTTTTTTTAGAAAGCAAAAATCTTAAATTAAAAATTAAAATTATACTATAATTCTCGCAAATGTGAATTTAAGTAAAATTAGAGATTTAATAAGTTAGCTGTTTTATGGGCATAAAGGTAAATGATTCTAACATTTAGTGTTTATGTCTGACTCATTGTCAACACCGATAACTGCTCGGTTTCGTGCTAAACTATTGTATACAGGTTTAGAAGAACGTAAACTTCAATCAAAATCACAAGCTCATTCATATTGCTCATGTAGAAATATTTTAATTGAAATGACTAATGAGACAGAGAATATTAGACAAACCGAAATAAAACAATTACAGACAAAATTGATGCGCGTTATAGCTGAAAATAAGAGACCAAGAGTTAAGATATTTGAAAAAGGTAACGAATTTTCAATGAGTTGTTAGAGGCAATTAATAAATACTTTGCCATTAAATCAATTCCAGTACAAGCTAAATTAAATATTGTCTACAATGCTCTTGAAGGTCTTGCTAAGCTTTTGTTTGCGACTTAACGAAATGCTTTTGTTGATTATGAGGCATTTTGCGTAACACTTCTTAAAATATTTTTTTTCGTTTCCACTCGAGTAAAATTAAAATCAGTTTGGTCTGCTAAACGCTTTGATCTATCTCAAGGTATTTTACAAACATATTTTTCAAATAAGTTAAAAAAGCTCAATATTTTAAGCTTATCATGAAAGCGTATGAATGACATTACTCTGTAGTCAAGCAAATGCCACAACAAGTAGGCAAAGCGTCAGAAATGGCAGATTATGGAGCTCGTAAGTAAATCACTCAAGCACTTGTATAATCAAACTCAACTTTGACTAGAAAAACACAGAATAGTAAAAAAAAACAACTAAGTATTGTTATGAAGATCGAATAGTCAATAAGGTAATGGAAAAAATCTTGTGAAATCAAGAAATTTAAAAGCGAATGATCAACAATGCAGTTTGTGCCATTGTATGTCATCATTGGTAGGTGTTCAGTCTTCAACACCAATCAATCAATTAAAATACAATTTTGTTCACGTTTAATTCTTTATATATTTAATGTTCCTACATGAGCGTTAATTGATTTTGGAGGTTAAGTGACATGTATCTCTGAGGAATTTTATTAATATCTTTTTTTGCATGGAAAATTCTCTGAACTACTAGTATTGAACATTGCTTCATTCACAGCTGTTGGTGAAAAGCTGTCCACAGTTAAAAAACAAATATCACAGCAATTGTGCATAGATGACAGTCAGTTAACTTCGAATTTTTTGGTGGTTCCTAAATTATCAAATCAAATCATTTTAGGTGATGATTGGTTACTACGGAACGAGTTTCAAATTGATTATAAGCGGCACAGCGTTAGTATCAATGATTCTCCGGTTCTGCGATCAATGGTCGCGTTCGATCGGCTTTTGCTCAAGCTAGTGTGTGTCTCTCAAAATCAAAATATTACCTCTACACAAGTAATTGATGTTATTCAAAATAAAATTGTGAATGCACAATAGGACAAGTATGATGCGACAAATGGCATAACTCACCAATTTAATTTTGATACTTCTAACTCTAATGTTCACACATGTAATGATGCAAACTCGGAGAATGACAATTCTTCTAACGGTAATTTTTTTTGTAAATTAAGGTAAATCTGACTGTTTTTTGTAATTGCTTTCTTTGGATTGAAAATGATTAGTTAGACGACGGCACTTTCTCGGCCAATCTTTGATTGATTGCGCGTAAACTATCAGGACTTTTAGACCGTAAACTAAAAGCATTCATTGATATGATGTCTATATTTAAAAAGTTTCATACATCAAAAGACGAAAGCGCAATCTGTCTGGAATATAAACTTTAAATCAAGTCACACCAAAACTTTGTGAGGAAAACATCTAGTTTCTTTAGTCTATCGAGATCGAGTCAATAAAACTAGTTAAGAAATTATTGCAGCAGGTATTATTGAAAGTTCAAATAGTTTATTCTGTAACTCAATGGGTGCGAAATATAAAAAAGTAATTGCGACGTCCTAAGAACGTTCCTTGTACGTAAAAGTCAAAACGCGTTATTTGAATGTTTCAAAAACTGTCCTAAGTCAGACCAAATAATGTTCTGAAAACGTTTTATATTCTAAATACGTCCTCAAAACGTCTCTGGAATATTTTATGATTTAGGAACATTATTTGGATCGACGAGGACGTTTTTGAGCCGTTCTAGTAACGTTCTTTAAGGTTTCTGCCCTCTGGAATTCTACTTATGATAGTTGTTAAGAATGATAGCTTTGTAGGAGTTTGTTTGGATGCAAACAACAAAATTATCAAATCGGTTTATAAGTCCCCATCTTTAATCCAAGAATTGATGCAAAAGTTCTATGGAACCAGGTATATGTTGACGTGAGACCTGGCTAAAGGTTGCTGGCAGATAACATTAGAAAGAGATTCGCGAAAATATACACTTTTTTTGTACAATGTAAGCATTATCAATTCTGCCGAATAAATTTTGGATTAAAGACTCCAGGCTAAGCATCTATTTGCTCGTTAGGTTAATTTTCAGTAAATCAATTTTTTGATGTTTTGACATTTTACATTAATGATTTGTTTAAAGCTACGTCTGAAGCTATTTGGAAACATTTTGAATCAATTATTGCAATTTATTAGGTTTTTCAGGACAATAATTTAAAACTAAAATTACAAAAATTAGTTTTTTGTCGAGATTGCATACATTTTTACGGGTATGAACTTCCAACACAAGGTATTTGTTCTAATATTGATCGTCTTAAGGTTATAAAAAATATCACACACCTAAAAAACAATACCGTATTGCAACGGTTTCTAGGGATATGTACATAGCATCGAGAATTCAGTGTAAGGCATGCAACCTTAGTAGATCCTTCTAGAGAACTATTGCGGAAAAGAACGCCATAGCTTTTAGCTGAGAAACACAAAGAAGCATTTAAAACGTTCAAACAGAATTTCGGGAATAGTATCATGCTTAAACAGTTTATAACAAATGCTAAATTTAAGTTGCAAACAGATGCTAACACTAAAAATAATAGATTATGTTCATTCAAAGCTTAGTTATCCTGAAGTAGATACATAAAATGACTCTCTATCTGATACAATTTTACTATTATAAAAAATAAATCAGGAAATCAAAAAGCATGTGATTTCATGTGATCTGTGTCGATTGATGAAAAGCACAAACATAAAAATTAGAGGGGCGTTTAATTTTGTGAAATCAGATTAGTATATTTATATTGCCTCTTGATCGTTCAATCGAAGGAGTAGAATCTATTTTCATCTTATTTGATGCATTCCTGCAGTACGAAAAATTGTATACTATTAGGCACCATAATTGTAGAACTGCTGTAAAGAAAGTTTTTGGTTCTGATATTCCGAAAGTTGGCAAGCCTCAAAAGATCCTTTTTGATCATGGCACCTAATTCACGTGGCGATAATGAATCGACAAATTACGCAAATCGGGTATTCGTGTTGTTTACTTAATAATACGTAACACAAAAAGCAATCGTGCAGAGCGCATTATGCGTCAATTGGAAAGATTGCTTAGAACTTTGTGCTTTGATGTTCATACTCGTTAGGCGAAACATTTGCCTAAAATTATTTTTTTTATATCACGAGACGTTACAGCACTAGATATACCCCTTTAGAATTACATTTTGGAAAAGAACCTAAGGATGAAAACATGAAATTGATTACTTTTCCCGAGGTAGCTGATCAATCACATGATGCAAAAGGAAATCAAATTTCAAGAAACAGAAACGAATTCAAAGAAGTTATTCTACCTTAGTATTCAAAGTAGGAGATTTGGTTTATGTTAGTGAGCCAAAGGAATCTGACGCCTTCAAAAAGGTACCCAGAAAATTGTTCATCTTCTTTTTTGCTCTACAGAAATTTGAAGGCTTATGGTTATGACTTTTATCCATCGGCTGATCCGTAGAACAATATGTACGAAGTTTGAATGTAAATACTTACAAAATGTATGAATGGTACGAAACCTGATTAGACTTTGCACCTGATGCCTTCATGAGATATTTATAGTATTTTTATTGTTAAAAGAAAAAAGCTAATCGACTGATGGATATCTGTTTATATCAAGTTAATGAGCTTCTATGCATGAAAGTTAAAGACAAAGCTCTTATCGAATCGTTTTCAACAGTGATTCAAAAAGATATAATGCATGATTGACCACTTCTTAAAGGAGGATCGTGTAACATAATTTTTTGTGATTTGAATGATTTGAATTTTACGCCAATTTTATAGGAAAAGTACGCATATTCAAATATGACAAATCCTGTATTGATTAAAACGTCGGGTAATAATAATCAAAGTGAGAGAAAGGAAATTAGGGTTCATTGCGAAAAAGCGTCCCGATAGTTTCTCATTTATTAATCTGACACTGTAACGTTCACTAGAATTTTTTAAGTTGTCGTCAAAAATGTAATTGTAAGATGCGCTGAAAAAATTTTGACTCTTACCGACAAGTTTTAAAAGATAAATTTCTTGGTCCCATTATTTTAGAGTTCACGTGTGGTCGTACAATTATAACGACAAACGCCGATGGAAAGTATATTTACGGCGTGGCGTTCATCTTAATTTCAAACTGACTTTGAGCGTACCTCAAGGATCATTACTAAAAGGAAAGATGCCGATGCTGATAGGACATAATAACACTTTTTACTTAATTGTACTTTTTCGACATACCAATTTCATGTTGGATTCTGAATTTAGATTTTACTACAAAATATAGACCAACAGCGACACTTGTTCTTTTTACTTGTGTTTCTTTTTTAAAATTTTAGGATTGTTTTAAAATCTTTTTTTTTCTTTCATTAAAAATGTTAAATTAATTAAATTGTTCAACCTAAGTATAAATTATATTATTTTGTAAAATTATCATTTTTCCAATTCTTGTTTTACATAACTAATTGTAACTATATTTGGGTTACCTTTGAAAAAAGGCACGCAGTAGTTGCTGAAACGTAAGAGATTTTTCGAATAATAAATATGACTTCAACGACGGCTCTGTTTGTTTTAATTTTATCTGACGGTGGAAAAAAAAAGTTTTTTTTTAGTTAACCTCAATTAATCATAAAACATGTTCAATACTTTCAAGGATTTATTGGACTTTCGAGATTTTTAATTTAACCTCGCAAGGGTATTAAATAACCAAAAATGTTTCTTATTTTGCATAACGTTTTGAATTATTTCTTTATACAAATAAATTGTTTCTAGAATAAATTTTGAAAATTCAATTTGTAGGTATGAAGCCATTTCAAGTAATAAGTAGCCAATCAGGTTTTCGACATTAATGATTGCGACATTTCCGAAATGTATTACTACACTAATTTTTTATATAAGATAAACTAACTTTACATAAATGTCTACTCATGTAAAAGTGGCCTTACTTGCAGGTGTGATGCAAAACACAATATATTGAGCGCACATTAACGGGGTATTATAAAAATGTTGAATATAGTAAACTCAGTTAAACTTGGTTAAATAAGTCAAATTTTCTCTTATCTACATTATGATAATCTCCCCAATATATCTCATAAAATATTTTCGTGAGTAAATGAAATGGAACATTTATTATTTGGTCCTGAAAAAGTCTGGCTGAGGCATTGCTAAAATATTGAATTCTTAGCAACCATGATACAGCAATATTTTATTATCTTTTAAAAATACAAGTTACTTGTTACATTTTCAAATGACTTCAAATTATAAACAATTTTTTATATCAGTTTTACTTTTTTTTTTGGTGTGGATAAATTTAGTTTAAGAGCTTCACTGCGTAATTTAGTCCGATTCGACGTTTAAGGCCAACTGGGGTTTCCATAATTTCACCTGCGGTCAAGGAGGTAATCGTAGGGATGGACGATTCTGGATCGATTCTTCAAAGATCGATCTTTTTCACTCAAAAGATCGATCTTTTAAATCAGTTCTTTGCGAGTCGATTTTTTATTGGATCGATTCTTTACCCCCAGAATCAAAACAGCGATTCTTCTATTTTTATTTATTTATCTGTCCGTCCTAAAGTTCCGTGACCACGGCCCACATTTTTTATTTTTATTGCTCCTATAATTTTTTCTTTTGTGCCCCAGAATGCATTTCAATCTAAGCGCAAGCGCAACCTGCGTTTAAAACGTCTATTATCAAAGTTTTGAAATAGAATAGACCTCTTTTTCTATCCTTTAATGTTAAAAAGGAAGGTCTGAAACTTTTTATGGCATCAAAGTCGCATGTGTAGGGAGCCGTCTGATTGGTTGACTTTTTTTTACTTGCGCTTGGTGCGACCATAGTTTGTTCGACCATGATAGACTAGTATATTTGATTAGATTTAGTAGACAGAAGCAAAGATATTATCTTTGACAGAAGAAAGAATAATCTTAATAAAACTAAATTTATGTATTATTTGTTCGAATATCAGATTTTGGTTAAAATGATATAATATAATAATAAATGATTTCTCATATAAATAAACAAACATTTGAGAATTTTTTCCGGTTCACAAAGTTTTTCGTGAAAAAAGGGATAAACAGTGTCTAATTGTTGATCTTTAATTATTATATTTGAAATTGAATAAATGTAATGATTTATAGGTGAATAAGAAGTAGTTACGACATTTCTACATCGATCTTAAAAATCAATTTTTTCAAGATCGATTCTTCTAATTTGATTTTTTTGCTGAATCGATCTTTATGAATACGATCCTGGATCGATTCATGAATCAATGTTTTCGAGAGAATCGCTTATCCCTAGGTAATCGTGCCGCTGTCCATGTTTATTTTTGCTTGTGCTGCACATCGAGTGAAAGGATTAAGTGTGTATATCCCAGAAAGAACACTACTCGTTTCACATATTGCAAAGACGTCACAAACGACTGTTGAAATTACAATTTGTTCTTGGATTAATATGGGCCTTAAGCAATGCCGCTCTACAAGTATTTTTATTTTTTTGTCGGCAGGAAAAGTGTAGCTTTTAAATTCAAAGAGTCAGTGCTGATTTTCATTGTAACAAAGCTGAATAAATTAAAGTTCGTCAAGATTTTTCATATCTACAACAATTTCATTGAATTCAAGTAAATGAAAGTGAAATAGAATATTAATGATAACTAGTTTCTTTTAGAAAGTAACTTACCCAACTCTGTGGTTGACATGCTCTGCTATAAAATTATACTGGACTGAGCGAAGGGAGCCGATTGGAGTTTCCAAAATTTAATCTGGGGTCAATGGGATAACTCTGCCACTCTTCATGTTTATTTTTGCCCGAATTGTACATTTTTTGCAAGGATTATATTTATATATTTTAGCAAGTGTATCATTACTCGTCAGTATTGCGAAGACATCACTATCGAATGTTAATAATACCATTTTTTCTTAGGGTGGCACGAGCAGAAAGATATTATGCCTTGCGAGTAGTGTTATTGGTTTATCTGTACGGAAAGTGTATCTTCAAAACTCAAATTGCCGGTAAGGATTTTGAGTGGGAGTAGGACGAATCAATTGAAGTTGGTCAAGTCCATTTTTATGTCCGTCAGAAGAAGGAAGCCTGGTACGTAGATCTATTTAGCTGGCAGAAGAAGACTGGTACCTTGCAGTTTGAGAATTTTCGGTAAGAGAAGTAGACCTTGCAGGTTAAGAATGTTCGGTAGGAGAAGGAGACCTTTCAGGTTGAGAATGTTCGGTAGGAGAAGGAGACATTTCAGGTTGAGAATGCTCGGTAGAAGAAGCAGACCTTGCAGGTTGAAAATGTTCGGTAGGAGGAGACCTTTCAGGTTAAGAATGTTCGCTAAAAGAAGGAGACCTTGCAGGTTGAGAATGTTTGGTAGAAGAAGGAGACCTTGCAGGTTGGAAATGTTCGGTAGAAGAAGGAGACCTTGCAGGTTAAAAATGTTCGGTAGGAGAAGCAGACCTTGCAGGTTGAGAATGTTCCGTAGGAGTAGAAGACCTTGCAGGTTGAGATAATTTGGTAGGAGAAGGAGACCTTGCAGGTTGAGAATGTTCGGTAGGAGAAGGAGACCTTGCAGGTTAAGAATGTTCGGCAGGAGAAGGAGACCTTGCAGGTTGAGAATGTTCGGTAGGAGAAGCAGACCTTGCAGGTTGAGAATGTTCGGTAGAGGAAGGAGACCTTGCAGGTTGAGATTATTTAGTAGGAGAAGAAGACCTTGCAGTTTAAGAATATTCGGTAGGAGAAGGAGACCTTGCAGATTGAGGATGTTCGGTAGGAGAAGCAGATCTTGCAGGTTGAGAATGTTCAATAGGAGAAGGAGACCTTGCAGGTTGAGAATGTTCGGTAGGAAAAGGGGACCTTGCAGGTTGAGAATCTTTGGTAGAAGGAGAAAAACTAAGCGGAGATTGAGCCGTGGTAGAATAAAGAAAACTAGCAAAAGGATAGTGTCTTTCGTAAGCATGAGAAGAAGAAGCTGGGCTGCCGCGAAGAATACCAGAAATAGAAGCGCTATTAGGCAAACAATCAAACTGTGAACTAGATCCTAAAAGAAGAAACAGACGATTACATTTTATTTGAAAAATAATTTTTTTGGTAGTACTAGTTATAATCTACAAAAGTACCTAGCTCATACATTCTGTTCTCTGCATGACGTTATTTTAGTAAAGCTTTTGTTTTTTCATTATGTAAATTTGTGATTTGTATAACATTTTCAGCTCCGCTAAAATTTCTATCGCATGCTTGAAAAATTATTACGATTACTTAATAATTACTTAGTATTTATTTGTATTCTTGGCTTAAATTCAAGAATTATGGTTTGCTCGTTGATTTAATTAACGTAAAAAAAGATTTCAGGAACAATTTACTATAATTGAAAATGACTTGAACGTAAAATTTCAGATCGATTATTTTGCTAAAGCAACTTGATCTTTAAAGCTACACTAGAAAAAGTGAATCATCCCTATCCTATTATTTATATTAGAACTTTATAATATCTTATGCGCACAAGATTTTTATCTCTCTTTATGCGTCGTGAAAGCTTATATACTTCTTATGCAACATTTTCTTATTAGAATTTTATGAAAGTATGTATTTGAAAATCTTGAAAATATCTATCAGATTCTCTCCATTTTTAAAGCTCACCCTTTTATTATCATCAGTGTTTTATTAAAACTCGAATCCTATATTTAACAAAAAATAATATAATATATTTTTTAAATATTTTAGATTTCAGGGCATAGAATTTGATTTGAGTCATGTACTAATAAGATCTGATAAAATTATGAAATTGGTAGAAAACTGCAGGATTTCTGGATAGACAGAATTCGTTAGAAAGGTTTATCGAATGTTCTAGCTCAAATTACTGTTCTCAATAATTCACTATAAATTATTGAAATCTTTTAGATATATTGTTTAACCTACTCTGGCACAGTTTACCTTACAGATTTAATTAGAATCTATTTTCAGGTTATAAACACAACTTCATTTTTAATAAAAAGCCTTAATATGTAAACAATTTGAAAGTTGTTTCTAGATTTTTTTGGAATCAATTTCAAATTTCCGAAAGTGTACAAAAAAATAAAATCAATATTTGCAAATTAATGCTTTTTTGATAAAAAAGTTTGATGTTTTGCTTAGGTAACCTAATATAATAAAAAAATCATGAAATAAACTTCTGATATAATTCAAAATTAATTTTGTCTTCTAACGATTAAAAGCAAAAAAAATAAATTTATCTTCAGTCTTTAATTATGAACTTTAAATAGTAATTTTACAAGAAATGATTAGAATAACATATTAATGCACCAGACAAATGTTCTATTTTTATCGTCACAATAAAATAAACGTAAGATTTTAAAACTACGATTTTGTTAAAAAAAAACTTGGACTGCGAAGCTACTCTGATATAAATAGATTACAACGCTAATGATCTTAGATGTTAAAATTGGGGATAGCAATCTGTAGATATCAATTCGTATAATTTTTATGTAGATTTTAAAAATACTGGATTTCAAAAACTAATATCGCGACTTTACGGCTTGATATCTATGGAATGCTGCGCAAATTTTGTTATACAAAGATTATTTGATAAATCTTCAAAAATTCTGACACATCGGATTTGATGAATGTCCTGTATCGACGCCTGATATTCAAATAAGAAGTTGATAAAAACGTATAAGATTTCTCGTTGGATACATTTGGATAAAAACTTCTAAGATTCTAAAACATATAATTTTATAGAACTTCTGTGGCAATTAGATTTGATAGAATTTTAATAAGAAAATATTGATAGAAAATTATAAGATTCCTATGCAAATAGAATTTGATAGAAACCGACATTCCGAAACATAGGATTTGATGCAAGGCTGCTGCTGATAAGTTTTAATGGAGTTTTAGTAAACAACTTTTAATAAAACAGTAAACGATTCAGCAAAGGATAAAAATTGAAAAAAATATTGCACATTTTAAAGCATAGGTTTTAATAATTTTTTGTCTGGATAGGATTTTATAGATTTTGAATGAAATACTGTTAAAAGAAAAGTACAAGATTTCTTAACAGATATAGTTTTAAAGTGATATCAACATTACAATATATAGAAATTGATACAAGTGTTGTACTCATAAGATTTATTACAACTAGAATAAAAATATATCAATAAAAAAATAAGAAAATGCTAGATAGATAGAATTTAGTAGAAAAGTCGACAAAAATGTGCTAATAAATTTTGATTGGTGCAATACTTTTGAATAAATTATATAGGACTTGCACATAATCTGCTGATAGAATTTGATTTATGAAGTTTGGTTGACTCAGTTTTGTAGGATTTCTGTATGAAATTTCGTAGATATTACATTTAATTCTACTTCTTGGAAATATTTTTTTACATTATCATCCTATAATAAGAAGGTATTAGATTTGTGTAGAATTTGACTCCTCCAGTTTTTGTCAAATATCCACATTTTGAGACCCCCTGAACCCGAAAAACAGGTTTTTATGAATGTGTCTGTATGTATGTACGTATGCATGTATTCATGTATGTATGTATGCATGTATTTATGTCTGTATGTATGTA